>JAFEME010000063.1:0-84972 GCA_018831755.1 Niveomyces coronatus | reverse complement strand
CCCCCCCCCCCCCCCCCTCTTCCCCGGACGATATGACAAGTTGTTTTGCCGCCGTGGTCTTAACTAGTAGTATGTAGTTAATAGGTAAAGTATAGCACAAATTGCTTCTGACTAAGCCGACAGCTGTTTTGTTAGTCTGGTGTAGAGTTTAGGGCAAGTGATGCTTCCTAATTCTCCAGAACGCCGCCTTGTATTATGCCAAGGTAGCTACTCGTGGTATTCATATGAATATCTGTCAACGCAAGCACCCTATGCCCTCACTGATCGACCTCAACGAGACACATTGTACCAAGGCCACGAGGTGTCACGGAGCGCGTCTATTGGCCGCAGGCCTCCTGGCAGCGCTCGAGGATGCGGGGCAACGATCGGCCACTAATGCTCTGCGGGCAACGCGCCAGGCAAAAATTGCTAGACGGCTAAATCCCCGGTGAGGATGGCGCCGGGCGAAAAGTTGTCCGCTTTTATTGCAGCCGGGGGCACTTCTCTGCACGCTCAGCTTGTGAATGGTGTAGGATAGCATCCAATTGAAATAAGACTCATCCTTGGCTGCTTGATCATGGACTGAGGACAGCCAGAGCCACGTTGTACCAGCAGAAAAGAGCACTAAATCCAACGCCTCCGAAGCCCAGCGCGGTTATGGAATAATACCTGCTACAGGTAGTAGGTAGTAGTGACTACTACTGCTAAAGTATAGTATAGTACCTGGTAGGCCATCCAAACCTTTTTTTTTTCTCTCCCCTTCTATCTTTCGAGTCCCCTCTCGCTGTGACGCAAACTGCCCCGCGTTGCTCGAACCCATCTCTATACTGTTGAAATTTTTTTTTCGAGATATTCGTAAAATTTTCGAGCCCTTTGCCGTTGCCAACGTTAGCAAAGTACGAGCATCCGTCGATATACTGTATGAGCTTGCTTGTACCTACTACCTACTAGTAGGCAGGACCACGACGTTCTGGCGTGACACACATCTGCCAACAACCACGCCCGCCCGCCCAGCCGAGACAAACCCCCCCCAATCCAAGAGTCAGGCGTGCGTTGTCTGCATCGGCATCCTCCCGCAGCCTGCATCGACCTGACCGCTCCTAACGAAACGCTGCACAAGAAAACGGCACGACCAAGGGAGCTGAGCATCTGCAGTCCTGTTTGCGGCGGCCGTAGTACAGACTGTACACGCATACCGCGGCGGCGAGGAGTGCCACCTCATCTAGACACGCTTGAATACCCACGGTCGGCACCTACTAATTGGGGTATATACATCGCGGTGGAAGCATAAACTGCAGCGACTACTTTCTTATAGGCGTCAAATCTCTCTACCACTGATTTAACGGCTGGCACCAACCGACTTGCTGTCATATCTCCATCATAACTTACCGATCGCTGTCACCTAGGCACCACCTATCGCTCACACGACACCCTCACGTCATCTCGAGCCTTCTCACCTGTGATCCCGCGGATAGGCCAACTCCAAGACTGTCTCGCCTCCTCAACATTGGCCGCACTAACAACGCGTCTCGCTTCTCTCTGCAGTAGCCGCCTTTCCCTCCTTCCTCGATCATTTGCGTCATCGGCTTCTGCCATGCGAAGCTCTCATTCGTGCGAATAAGCTTTGTCTCTCTGCCGACATTTCATCGGGCGGCGGCACTGGATCCCGGTGTTGGGCACGATTCGGGCTTGACAGTCTTGCCTCGCTCGCCGACTACACGGCAGCAGCCACACTTGTTCGCGCATAAGCAAGTCAGCTCTGGGACTAATCATGTAAGCCAGTCTCGCATTATGCAGCGACAATCGTGACACGTATCTCGAGTCACCTGCACTGCGCTGCACTGCCCTATACCGCACCTACTGATGTTCTCCCGCGACAGGAAGTTTGGCAAGCAGATTCAGAAGCGTCAGCTCGAAGTGCCCGAGTATGCAGCCAGCTTTGTAAACTATAAAGCTCTAAAAAAGGTGCGTAGGCTCGTGTGCCAGACCAGCGCCCGCCAGAAGAATTCTGCGACGTAGTGCTTCACCGCAGCTCTCTCTGCATGTCGGTGAATGACGAGTACGCGCGCCTCTTGACCATGACTAACTCGATCCAAGCTCATCAAAAAACTTTCGGCGACTCCCACGCTGAGCGCACAGCAAAGCGGTGCTCAGCTGAATTCGCAGGCTGCGCTGCAGGCCAATAAAGCAACGTTTTTTTTTCAAATAGTTCGTGGCACTCCATGTCTTGGTGGACTCATGCTCATCGTCAACAGGAACGTGAACTGGACAAAGTGAATGCTTTCTACCTGCAGAAAGAGGCAGAGGTATGTCTCGACGTTGCCATCGCCTGCCTTCATGCCTGACTGGTGCTGCGCAGCTCAAAATCCGCCTAAAGACTCTTCTCGACAAGAAAAAGGTCATCCAGACCCGTCAGGGAATATCAAGACGTTCTTCAAAGTTTACAACGCTAGAGGAGGGCTTCCAGCAATTTGCCACTGACCTCAGCAAGCTACAACAGTTTGTAGAAATTAATGGCACGGCGTTTTCCAAGATTCTCAAAAAATGGGACAAGACATCAAAGTCCAAAACGAAGGAACTCTATCTTTCACGTGCCGTCGAAGTGCAGCCCTTCTTCAATGCGACTGTCATAAGTGAGCTCTCGGACCAGGCGACGACTAGCTTGCAAGAGCTCGGCGCCTGGTCGGATGGCATCCAGGTCAACTTCCAAACTGGCCATGTCGTCACGAGTCAGCATTTCATGGGCACCGACGAGGGCGACGCCGACACACTCCTGCTTGAGACTGTCATTGCCGGCAACATCGATACGCTCAAGGAGCTGTTGATGAAGATGCAGACGGCGTCGAGCGAGTCTGATGGAGACAATACCTTGGAGGACCGCGTCACGAGGACGTTCCTGGCTGCTATTCATGAGGCGCCCCGCATCTCGCTCCAAATTTTGCTAGATACCAGACTTGTTGACTTGCACTCATATGACGACATCAACGAGCGCAATTGCCTACATCAGGCCACGATATACGGCAAACACCATGTCCTCGAATGGGGCCTCGGAGTAGGTGTCGCTGTCGACAGAACTGACGTATACGGTCGTGTTCCGGCCCATTATGCTAGTCTGCACGGGCGAATCGACATGTTGAAGGCTCTTCTTGATGGTATGTATTGCATTGCGCGGCTGCCCTGACAACTTCTCTGATGCAAAGACAGCGGATCCCAAGACTATTGATCTAATTGACCACGACAACTTCACCCCGCTCATTCACTCCATCATACACGGGCATCTCGAGTGCGTGCAGCTGCTGCTCGCCAGATCAGCCCGAATCGACCCCATATCTGACGCGGACCACGTCCCCCTGAACCTCGCCTGTGAGCATGGTTCGGGGCCCGTGGTGGAAATGCTTCTGCAACATGGTGCCAAGATACTCCCTGACGCCGAGGGCCTCTTTCCGCAACATCTTGTTGCACGCTCAGGGCAGTCGGCGGATCTCTTGCTGTTGCTTAAGCAGTTTGGGGCAGACCTTGACCAGATTGACAAGCTGTACGGATGGACCCCGCTCGTGCACGCTGCAAGCGAGGGTCGCGTGGAATGTCTCCAGGCGCTGCTCAGTATCGGAGCGGATGCTAGCATCGAGGATGAGAAGAATCTTCCTGCCATGTACTACGCGGCCTGGGAGGGTCATCTGGCCTGTATGAACCTGTTGACGCCTTCCAATAGCCGGCCGAAAGCAAATGTCCCGATGGCGCCGCCGCCATTGAATGGCTCGCTCGGTAGCAGCAGTGCCCCCCAGCCAATGTCGCTTGATCCAGATGCCATTCCCGTCCTGGAATTGCCGCCGCCGATTATTCCACTACGACGATACGGGCACAACTTCCTCGACACGAAAACTGTCGTGCAGATCAGTTTCGAGGACGCAAGTGAACAACCCCTCGTGTTTTTTCAAGACGGGAAATACCCGGCCGCGAGGCTCACAATTTCCTCCAAGAACTCTGAACTCATCCCCAAGAATATAATTCTGCCCATACAAGAGGACACTCGCATCGTGTCTTTCCAAGTCGACAATCTGGATACGTTCTCTCTCGACTTTGACGTATTCCCTACATATGGCGCCAAAATCATCGCCAAGACTGTTGCGTTGCCAAGTACGTTCAAAAATCACCAGGGCGATGCGGTCTGTTGTCTGCCTCTCTTCGACCCTCGCATCCGTGCCATCGGCCAAATCAGCTTCAACACCCAAGTCATCAAGCCATTCAAGGGTCAACCATTGGAGATTACCGATTTTGAGACGTACTGGAAAGCGACCAGTCAGTTCAACCAGCCAACAAATGCTGTTGTCACGGGCTCCAGCCTGTCGGGGGACTATGTCCGATTGTTTGTACAGTACACGAGTGACGGAATACCCATCATCTGGCCGCAGTGGACGATCGAGTGTGGTGGCCTGGATCTTCCCGTCTGCCGCCTGAGTCTAGCTCAGTTCGAAGCCACGACGGCACTGAGTGCCGGTCGGTCCAAGCTGGCCGCCCTGCGTAGCGCGGGCGGCGAGGATATTGCGGATATCAACCAGGTACTTGCAACAGCCGGCATCACGCTCAAGCAGGGGCTGGAAATCCTCCCACACAATGTGCACGCCAACCTGCAAATACTGTATCCCACGGCGGACGACGAAAAAGCTTTGGCGTTGGGGCCCGCACAGGAGGTAAACGAGTATGTGGATGCGATACTGACCGTCGTGTTCGACCACGCCAGAGCACAACGCGCGCATCTGGACTCGTCGAAAGTCGTGCGGTCGATTGTCTTCAGCAGCTACAACGCCAAGCTATGCACAACGCTGAATTGGAAGCAGCCCAATTTTCCCGTATTTTTGTGCAACGACCTCGGGAGAGAGAGCGCGGAGACTGTTGCCAGGGTATCGGACGCGCATGGGCGGCGAAGCACATCCATCAAGGAGGCGGTGAGGATTGCGCAAAGCAACAACTTTATGGGTCTCATCTGCTACTCGCGGCTTTTGGTATGCCATCTTTTGCGTCTCAGCGTCATCGGCCTCTTTCTAACTGTGATGATAGGACTCGGTACCGGCACTGGTAGAAGCTATCAAGTCGCATGGACTGGCTCTTGTGATGGACAAATCGACTGAGTCGGCCGAGGCAAATACGCTGGCGAACCCATTTCCCCGACCACCAAAGGGGGTAGACGGTGTTTTGAAGGACCATGGAATCTTGCGATTTAATGACTCGATAGATATGTGATGATTCTTTTTCTGTGTACGAGAAGAGATATATCATGAGAGCAGGAACAAGCGACAACGAGCGAAATGAAATATTCAAAATATGAGGATGTATATATGCTGGGACTCGTGGGACTGGGATGGGCGATTGGGAGCATTTATACACACGGGTCTGGTTAGGTCGCCAGATTACATCTAATGTTGGGGGCTCACTATGATGACGGTGACAATGAAGATGCCATGATTCATTCTGCTTCTTGATTGCCTGATGAATTTGTCCCTACGCGCCCTTGTAATTGTAGCGCAGAGCCGACAGCTCCTTTGCGGGATCGACACTGGCCATGACGAGCTTGGCGAGCAGCACAACCAGGTAGACGCCGGCGGGCAAGTTGCACATGACGGGCCATGCCAGCGGGCCGGTCGCATGGCGGGAGCGCGAGGTGGTGCCGGGAGCCTCGCCGACGAGGTCTGCTTTGTAGGCCAGGACGGCACCCCAGAAGGAGAGGAGCAGGGCGAGGAAGAGGTTAAGGTAGGGCAGGTTGGCGTCGAGCGGGGAGTGAGCGAAGCCCCCGGGGCCGCCGGCCTGACCACCAGTGCCGGAGCAGACATCGAGGGGGAGAATGCCGGTGACCGTGGGTGGTAGGCGGCGAACGAGGTAGGCGGTGGATGCGAGGGAGGAGAGGGCGAGCAGGAGTGGCGTGGTTGCGAAAGAGGAGGATGAGGAGGAGGAGGAGGGGGAGGAGGAGGAGAAGAAGAAGGTGAGAAGGTAGGGAATGGTGGCGAGAAAGGGGAGGATGAGCATGTACTGCGCGATCTGGGAGTTTTGAGCAGAGTTGGAGGCGGAGAGACGGTGGATGTATGATTCTTGCTCTAAAAAAAGGGGGGGGGGGAGGGAGGGGGCTTCGAGTTAGAAGATGTTGATTGAGATGGGAGGAGTCTGGGTTGGAATGGTGATGTACACATACCCTGCTCGTCCATGGTTTCGGGGCAGGAGTTGTCGTCATCGTCGTTGTCCGTATTGGAGGGAGAGTCGGCGGGGTAGTGGAATGTGCGACGTAGACGGGCGGCGGTGCTTCGGGTTGCCATGGTGGTCTATGTGGTGGAAGAGGCTTCTTGAGATTTGGGGTTAGGTTGATGGTTGGAGTGATGATGAGATGAAGGTTGTCTGGAGTGTAGGATGAGGTTTTCTGGGGGGGTGGAAATGCTGGTAAAGGGGGGGGGGGTGGTGGTGGTGGTTTGGTGGAGACACTGTGTTGGAGGGTGGTGGATGCTGGTGGGTGAGTCGAGGAGATTGTGTACAGCATTTTTGCTCTGCTGTAGAATCTACCATTTTAAATTTTTCTTAGATAGAAGAATAGAGATAACATGAATTTAGGCAAATATTTCTTTCATCAGCAAGTTATGAGTGTCTTGAAAGGGGTGTCGTGCATGAAGCCCGGCGCGTCTAATATTAACGAAACGAGAAGGAGAGACAGAAGAAGAAGAAGAAGAAGAAGAAGAAGAAGAAGAAGAAGAAGAAGAAGAAGAAAAAGAAGAAGAAGAAGAAGAATGTATACGAGTAGAAAATATCATAAATGAAGACTATGTGTTAGGTAATAGAGGAAAAAAAGATACCAGCTCCTTTGGAGAACTCGAATGATAAGTAGAGCCGTCGCGCGCACAAAGAGAAACAAGACGTGGGAATAGGACTTGCGTCTTGCTGTATGCAGCATCTGAATGTTGGGTTTCTTGCTTCTCTTTCTCCTTTTAACTCATATAAAGAGCATAGGAAAGTTCTCAGTCTGGAGAAGAGAGGAAAAAAAGGAAAGTAAAAGAAGAGGGTTAAAGGGCCTTTGGGTGACCATATCTGTTCCATCTGTGCGTGTGTAAGTATAGTCGTGCCCCGCGGCTATGAATTTAATCTAAAAAAAATAAAACCAAAACGTGAATAGCGTCAAACATGTAGAGTCTCAGCCGAGTTTCGTTCGTTATGCCCCTTGCCGCACGGGACTCTGCCGAGCGGGCTCGATAACAAAGGAATTCCCCCCTCCCCATCCCGGAGCGACTTGCTATACAGCATAGTCTTTCTCTCTCCACTGCCAGATAACCGCGTATGTATATCAATCAGATACTTTCGCAGGCTCGGTCTTAGCGCCGGTTCGGTCAAGGACACACCGATGGAACGGCGTTTTGATAGTAGAGCCGGGTTAAGATGTCGTCAATGCAGAGCAGCGAGGCCACGTCCGGGTTCTCGCGAGGTCGAAACTCGGGTAGCTTGCGGGCCGAGTCGCCGGGCTGGAAGTTCACGACGTCGCCGAGCCTGCACACGCAAGCCGCCGTACCCCACGGACACTCCCTGCAGTACATGAGCTTGGTCGTCACCAGCCTCTCCAGCACGCGCTCAGACTGGCACACGTGTCCGCAGACCACCCACACGAGGCGCCGCCTCTCCATCTCGTCTACTCCCGCGGGCCGCGGCAGCCCCTCACACATGCGGCAGTCGTCGTCGTCGTCATCACGGCTCCTCCCCTTGCCGCCGGCCCCGGTCGCGAGCTTGACCAGGCACACCCGGACAAACTCCTCAAAGTCGCACCAGTCGAAGCGCATGCGCAGGGCGACGGCCGCCTCTCGATACCTCCCCCGCGGCAGGCCCTGCGCCTCGCCGGCCGGCCCCGGGTGCGTGTGCCGGAGCGTGGTGTCCGTGTAGTCGTGGACGGCGGCGGCGTCCCCCCGCGCGGCGTGCCGCGCGGCGATGCTGTCCAGCGCCTCGAGCAGCTGGAGCGGCATGCGGTCGCCCAGGACGCCGTGGTGCTGGCGCACCTCGTCCTGCAGCCGCTGGTGCTCGTTGCCGCCGGGCCGGCCCCAGCGGTTGAGCAGCTCCAGGCGCCTGACGTGGGCGGTGAAGCCGAGCGGCGTCGCGGCGGCGGATGCGAGCCGGGGCAGCCGGTCGAACGCGCCCACGACGCTGTTGAGGAGCGCGTAGGCTGCGCGGAAGTCGGTCATGTACGCGACGAGGCTGGTTTCACGGAGGGACTTAGCCAGCGCTTTGACGGCGGCGGCCTCGCCGTCGGTCAGGTCTGCGTGGTTGTCGATCACGGACCGGGCGGAGGGGTCTGTGTTCTCCATCGTTGGTCGTGTTGCCATGTTCGCGGCTACATGGCCTGTGAGGATACCACATGCGCGCCCGAGGGCGGATTTGGAGTATATTTATACATGTCTCCCAACTCTTGCGCGCGAGGAGGAAGGGGTCAGGCTGGTAGTGAATCATTCCTGTTTTTCTGACGTGTATCTGGTTGCCCGCGGAGGGCTCGGCGATGAGCGTAAAGGAGGGGGGAGGCAGCAGAAATAAGAGAAAGGGACTCGACGAATGGGCTGTTTCCGAAAAGGTGCTGTCCATGAACGTCGAGAGGTTAACCAGACTCATGCTTCGTCTTTTCGAAGTCTACAACAGTGAACAAAGAAGGCTAACCCACGTATAGGTGACCTGACAAAGAGAGTGAACCACTGCCCACTACGCAACTCTGACGCATCAAAGAACCTTCGTGTGTCAGGTGCCTGTCCTTCAGGAAGCGTAATAGTCATTGTCGCACAAGCAGTCCATTTCTACGTCTCGGCAATGTGGATGCAGTCTGACGTCCTATCCCCTGCTCAGAATCGATATGACCCAAATGCGAGGTACGCAGTGATTCTTCTTCATTTTCAGCACTCCTCGAGCCAGAGTTGCTTGCGTAAAGTTTACCCGGCGAGTCTTCCAGAGTCGCGCAATGAATTACCTGTGCGGCAGGACAATATATGGATCAAGTGAGAGTCTCCGTATCCTGAACTCTTGCCTGTAGACTCGAGAATGCCCTAATGTATTGGCTAATGAAGAAGGGGAAAAAAAGCTCCATGAGTCGGAAGCTCAACATCAAGAACTGGACGACAAGCTTCGCGTTACCCATCCAGGGAGGAGAGCTCTCGGCCGTCTTGTGCACTTGACAGGTATGCCAAAGTCATCGCGCCAGGGGTTGAAAGATGCCTTCTCCTCTCCAAAGTAAAGTCAAATTACAAAGATTTTATGCGCGATACACGTGATGCAAGCGCCCGTGGTTGAAGCTGGGATCGGCACTGCCGCTCGGCAAGATCCGATCGCTCTCTGGCTGCTTAATATTCCCGTCCCAACAACGGCTGATCGGATTTTGAACATGACGCATAATGACAATAGCTTGACGGAAGGGTAGAAAATGTACAACACGCGCAAGGTCCTTCAAATAAACGCTCTAAAGTTTACTCAATGCTATCAAGATCATGATTAAATGCTTGGTATATCTAAAATACAGAAGAAAGGCCGAGCACATAGTTCATGCGAAAAAAAAAATTCACTTATAAACTCATATTCAAACCCTCAACTCCTCGCTCGCCATTTGATGAAAAAACAAAAAGAACATGTATATTTTCGTCTTTCGTCATGCATGGTATAGCAAAATTCCGAATATAGCAAAAACAAAGGGCAATTTTTTTTGCCACCTCTTGCATCAAGAAATTGGCCCAGGACCATGCGTCAGGCTGCTGAACAAGGCCGCGTCGACACCCTGCAGAGCCCACTCGTCGACGTTCATCGACAGCGGCGGAACCAGTAAGTATGGCTCCTCAAGCATTCTCCCACCGAACCCCGCCGAATCGTTGCCCCATATCTCAGTGCCGTTGCCCTCGACTGTACCCTTGAGCTCGTGGCTAAAGTTCGCGGCCGAGCCGGCAAGGGACGGGACTGCCTGCCACTCTGGCTCGATGGGGCGTGTGGCGCTCATTTGGTAGCCCGTGGATGGCGTCGGCAAGTTGCTCGCCCCGCCGTCGCTGCTAGAGGCACCGCCACCGTGGTGCTGCGGCGGACCATAACCAAGATACTCCGAGGACGGGCCGGGGCTGTGCTCATCGCAGTTGTCTTGCCACTCTGGGTGGCCTGGCGTGGAGCTGGCGGGATGCGAAAAATTCGGGTGATGTTCAATGCGAATTGTACCAAAGTACGGAATCCTGATGTAAAGGGCGTGAGGCGCGTGACTGGAGTCGCCCAGCTCCAAAGAGGCCTCAACCTTGCCAGCGTCCGAGGTTGCGAGGCTGTCCGAGGTGGACACGCTGTACCACCCGCCCTGGAACGACGTGTTCTCGATCTCGAGGAGCGGGCCCAGAATGCTAACGATGCGCTGCGAGATGGGGTCCGCTCGGCGCTGCACGATCCCCTGGTGTATGCCCAGTGTCTGCTCCAACAGCGCGCGATCACCGGTGCGTTGGTGCAGCAGCGGTTGCAGCAGACTGAAGCTGCCATCATCCGCCTGGCAAAAGTGCTGCTGGCGGCGGGCCTCTATCTGAACCAGGCACAAAGTGGTGCTCGCAATGAATGCGATGAAGTCGATGCCCCGACAGTACGACGTGGCGGCGCTGGTGCTGTGAAATATGATGTACCGAGTCAGAATCGCCCGGCTCGAGTTGGCAACTGTGATTTTGCTACAGTCATAGCGGGCGTCTGTCGAGCAATGAACCAGCATGTAGGGCAGATGAAGCTGCACGAGAAGATGATGGTACATGAGATGATTGAGTAAGCGCATGCTCTCCTTGAAAGCACCGTCCTCGCTGACCGACATGAGGCTGACGTCGGGAGGCGATGTGATCCACCAATGGGCCGGCATCGTGGTTGCTGCCCTCTGCAGCGTCTTGTCAATCTCATACGTGTTGTCTAGGTCGTTGTGGTCGGAAATGTTGCGCTGGAGAATCAAGCTGCATGCGACGGTCATGATGCGTTCGAAGCGCTCCAGCGGCGCACAGCTTTCCAAGGTTCCTGGCGAGGCGAACGCATTCTCCGCCGTCCCCTGAGGCAGACCTAGAAGAAGAGACAGATGGCGGTCAGCCCAGACGAGACGATACCACATGTAATCCGGTCTTATGCGGTCCAGAATCGCGGGATCGTGGTAGACGATGGACGTGGGGCCCTTTTCCGAGTGAATGCCCATCGCCTGCGCCAGAGTCATGGCTCTCCGGTTGGAGAGCCAGGCACGTCGTAGACAGCCCATGTTGGTCAGGACGGTGCATTCGAGCATGATGCACTCGATTCCCTCCAGGCAGCACATGAGCTCGTCGTTGCCAATCACCATGCGGGTCGTGACACTGAAGATGCGGTCCTGCATATCCCTGTGGCACATGCCGAGCGCCGGCATTATGCTCATGGAGCGTGGCGGCAGGCTTCGCAACAAGATGACGAGCAGCAGCAGATTTCGTGCCACCAGGACGGGATGCATCTTTTCAGTCGGCGTCTCGAGCAGCTGCCGGGTCGGGCCCACGTATCGAGTATAGTAGATTTCGTAGGGCAGGCAGACGGTGGCGAATAAGAGGACGGCGAGGCTGACTTCGGCATCGAGGATGAATTCAAGGTCAGATTGTACAGGCCAGTAAGAGATGAGATATCGGGACAGCTCCTCGTGGCTGCCGGAGTCGAAAGAGAGTGGAAGAGAGGTTGAGGCGGATAAAGAGCTGTTGACATTGCTAGCTGCAGTGCTAGTGCTTGCAGTGCTACTAGCGGTTATGTTTTCACCTCGCTTCACAGGGAAACGACGCGGGCGAAGCGTTAGTGACCTGGAGACCGGGGACGGGTAGAGTGTTGTGGTGAGGGAGATACCACGCCGGAGTATTGCTCGCTTACCACTACAGGTCTGCTGGCAAGACTCTTTCCTTGCAACGCTGTGCGAGAAGATTTCCCCGCGGTGGAGGAGCCGCTGCTTGTGTGATCTTTCTTGACCAGGCTCTCGATGATGGATTCCATACGTTTAAGGCGGTCGAGCTTTTTGGTCGTGGATGGCGGGTCATCCTGATACTCCTGGCTAATACATTTGGTCTGCCTGCTCTTGCAGCCGTCGCAGACCGAGTCCGTCGAGGCAGCAAAAGTACAACGAATCTTGCGGCGCTTGCACTCCCAGCAGCTCTGGGTGCCCTTCCTGACCTTGCGTTTCTTGGGCGGCAGGCCGTTTGTTGGCGCGGGTATCGCCGCGGGCCGGGGCCGTTCATCCTCCATCGATGATTCTCTTTGAAAAGAATGAGCCACGCGAGAAGAAGGCCGAGCCTTGGCCACGGAGCTGGGTGCCGTCCCCTTCTCAGCTTTGCTGTTACTAACACAAAAGTCTCAGCCCTGGCCTTGTGTGGAGGCAGGCAGGCATACGAAATGTACGAGATTTTGCGTGTGCTTGGCCTGCGTGGTGCGTACGGGAAATGGTCAGGTCCGGTGAGGTAGAACCGCGGGCGAAAAGAAATGTCGTAAAAAGCTGGAACGGTGAGAATTATATACGGAGAGGGCGTGCATATGCATGAAGCTGGAGATGTTGGAGGCATGTTGCTCGAGATCGACGAGGACGAGGAGCGGAGGAGGACCGCC
Source organism: Niveomyces coronatus (assembly GCA_018831755.1). NCBI lineage: Eukaryota > Fungi > Ascomycota > Sordariomycetes > Hypocreales > Cordycipitaceae > Niveomyces > Niveomyces coronatus. The sequence continues at coordinate 72,399 of JAFEME010000063.1, read as the reverse complement.
GCGGCGGAATTGGACGGACGAAGAGGAGGCGTGTCAAGACAGGTAAAGACCGACGGCCCCAAGATTGGGGCCAAGATGAGCCAGGATAGTCCAGCATGGATGGAGGCGTAGAGGTTGGTTTAGATACTAGAGGCTGGTAGTTTGGAGCGATGGTCTGGGATTGCTGGCTGTGGCGCCTGTGGTTGTACTGTATAGTATGTACAGTATGTAGCATGTACGCGGGGCAGAAGGTTGTACCATGATGCCGGACAAAAGAGTCGGGCATCTTATGCGTGAACAGGAGCGTGAGGATACGTCGTGTTTTTTGTCCATCATCCGAGTACCTGCATCACGACGACAAGTACAGCGAGGTAGGGGGAGGGAGGCACCTGTATCACCACCTAGTACTACGGGTACAGTACATGGGTTAGTATTGAGCCGGCGTAGAGACCAAATAGCCGGCCCCACCACGTTTAAGCCACAAGTGGGATAGCCGTGGCTGGGTTTCGATGGGGACGGCCGAGATCCTGATCTGCGGTCTCGTGTCGTCCTGCCCTACCGTCAGCATTAATAGCCCTATCTGCGGCTTTATGATGAATATTTTCATTTGCGCTTTCTGCCTGACTATATAATGATTCAAAGAATTCCACTTCGTAGTATCCTCTTGCTCAATGCTTTTGGTCGCTCGCTGATATATGAACTTGTAGAGCGTCGGCTTAGCCGCTTGCCCATGACTAAAAGAACCAGCCAGCTTACGCACGAGTCGTGCTGCCACGAGACTCGAAAGGGGAGAAAAACTCTAAAAAGGGACGGCAAGAAGAGGAGATTCCTTCTTCCTCGTCTTTACTGCAAACCATTCAAAGAGACAAGTGGCTGAGGCACAATCACGCTAACGACTCATGTGAAGTCTTGTAAGCAGAATTGTGAGTCCTTGCTGGGTGCTCTTCACTGAATGCTCGATTGATGATTGGTATATATAAGTGGCGTCTGCGGTGCGCGGGACGGACCCTGCAGCGTCTCGTGATTGGGCATGTGTCTCTTCCACACACATACACACACACATATATACGTGCCGACGGCCTTGCCCTGACTGATAACGGCTATTGGAGAATCAAAAATGGTTTAACCCGTCTCCATGCCGTCGGACTCGACCCCCGTCTCTCTTGTCCTCTGACTTGTCCATCCTCGCCCTTGTCTTCTCGGCACTTAGATCTGGGGAACAAAGAGGTCAAACTTGGTCTCGCAGCGGATATCCGGCTTGACAGGCTCGGCAGTGAGGTAGAGCTGCATGTAGTTGTCGGATAGGGAACCGCCGTTATCCGGGCACATGGTCCAATAGAGCTTCTCGCTGCCCTTGTAGACGAGCTTGCCCGACTCGACGGCAAATGGACCTTTGACATCACCGTCCTATATTTGGAATTGGCGTCGTCAGCGGCTGCATACAATTACAAATTATCACCACCTTCCCCCCCTCCTTTCCCCTTTTTTTTTTGGTCTTTTATACAATCGCTGGCCTGGTACAAGGTCGGAGAATAATTTTCGAAACAATTTTTTTTTTCCTCTCAGTCAAGGTCGTGTCAACTGAACCAATTTGACAAGTTTCGCCTTGCATCTTGTACGCAAGGGGAGTGGGAGAGGCGCCGCGACTTGAGTATAAACGCACCTTGGGGGCCTCTAGACCGGTAAAAGCGGCCTTGTACCAGCCCTTCTCGTTGCGGAGCTCATCAGCCTTGAAGAAGACGTTGCCGAGGTCGGCAGTCGAGGCGAGGGCGCCGGACTGGTTGACGACGACGCCCATGTACGGCGCGTCGGGCGCGTAACCTGCGGTGGCGCCGAAGTTGCGGTAAGTGATGCGGACGTAGGCGACGCTAGACAGCTGCTGGTCCTTGATCTGCAGGAAGAAGGCTGACGAAGCCTGCGCCAGGGCAATGAGGCCGCCGAGGGTGGATGAGAACTTCATGGTGGGCCGCGGGAGCCGAGGGGATGATTCGTCGGGAGGGAAGGGGGAGGGGAAGAGTGAGGCGATTTAAATTAGTGTGCCTTTTTTTATAAATAAGTCAAACATCCGGGAACGGGCAATGAGACCGCTTTATATTATTTTTGAGCATTGCAACTTTTCGTCTTTGTAGTCGGGTTGGATGACCACTGCTGCATTGGCTTACTCTGTCCGTCCGCGATTAGTGCCCGGCGGGCGTGTAAGCCATATCCAGACTGGATGTGACGCTGCGCAGGTTCGGAGAGGAGCAAAACAGAATTGTCGAGATGCAAGTAAAATAGGTGGCATGGGCCATTCTCTGATCGGGCCGACGCAGAAACTACGATGGCGACCACTTTGCCGTATCTGCTGCGGTTGGGATGCGGTTGACGGATGCCTTGTCAATGCCGTACCTGAATATCACGTTGCAGGCTTCATCCACAAAAGTATCTACGCGACGGACGTATGTATGCATGCATGTATGTATGTACGGTAACTGGATCCGCTCAGTCATATCTACAGTACCTGTCTAGCCGGGCTGCATCGATATAGGTATAGCCGGGTTCTGACGGCGCCGTTGCCACGAACTGGTTGACAAATAGTGGTTGCTTCCTGGGTTGGCTGACTCTTTGCGCACCAATATTGTATTTGATAGATGAAGGATGTTCAAGATTGTAAACCCGGGTGAAAATGGCAGGGGGCACGGAGGCATCGAGCATAGATGACCCCATTCTATACTCGGCCGTCGAGGACCGTATTTCGCATCAAGGTCAGCCGAATTAAATAAGAGATATATACATTCAAGAGAAGCCAAGCATAAGAGGAAGGAGAGAGAGAAAGATAAGACAGATTAGGGGAATAGAAGAAATGAAGATTTAGGGCTTTAGAATTTCGAAAGATGTAGTACAGGGTAGGATACATCATCGATATAGTGCACGCACCATGCCTGGAGACTGTATATATGCCTGTCATGCTCTGTTGGGTGGTGAACAAAAGAAGAGCCCTCGATAGAACCAGTTGAAATGAGAACTGGACTGTCTTTTTTTTTGTTCTCCGCGTGATTTGCCATGACTCGACCACCAACCAAGCGGAGTGTCAAGCTGCCTCGTGTCGTTGTAGCCACAGAGACTGCTTATCCAACAGCTTTCCTCGACAACATTCTCCCTCTTCCCTTCTACCCTCCACACGGGACTGGCACGTCGCATGGCGTCTCCTCACCGTCGCAAAAAGCTTCGTGGACCCATCTTCCAGCCCGGCCCTCAGCGTTGGCGGAGACCTCGCCGGTAACGCTAGAACGGATATCCAATCTCCGAGGCGACTGCCTAATCCGTGATGGGCATCGCTGCGTCATCTCGCGGTGCTAGGATAAAGACTGGGAATTGTATGTATATGATGATGGCGCGCCAATGGGGGACGACAGCTCTTCCTATCCGGAAGGTGCACACACTATGCCACGATCACTTCTCCATGTCGAATCTCCCGCACAAGAGACGGTATGCCGTTAATCCTTTCTTTAGCACATGATTCTTGCCAGTGACTGTTGTCGGTGTGGGTGCCATATTCACCTATATCTGTATTCACAGTCAATCATTCGGTGTCTTCTGATTGTACTTTTGCGCCGGCCAGCTTCGTGTCACGCTATGATCACATGCCATCGCTATCCTGTTCAAGAATCCTCATTTGGATAACTTGTCGTTGTTCTCAAGCGACGCATGTCCCGCGTCATCTTTAAACTGATCTCGTTCGTCTTAGGACGAATCTAGGAAACATGCCCTCGAGATCCCTGGCACGTTGAATTGACGACATCGTCCCTCGCCTCAGCAGCGCAGATACCGATACGCTGTCCAACGCAATAAACCTGACTCTCGACTTGCACCAGGCCTTCTCCAACTTAGCGAACCAGGTTCACGGTCGCGACCCTCCCCATCATCCGCACCCTATCACTTGCTGGAGACACCGAGCCGCCGTCGCCGCAGCTCCTGGCCACTCGCCGCGCCATTGCGCATATCCTCCATCTCCTCAAGGTAGGATGGTCTCTGATGAAGCAGCTGATGTGGAGCACAGAGGACCATGCAAGAAGCGATGGCTCGACAGACCTGGCTCAGCTCGTTCGCCTGCGCACCCGCAGGTGGATAGCCGGGGTGCAAGGATGAAGACAACAACGCCATCGTGTGAATTATAGAACTAACAAACTAGAGACGTCTTGTTATTTCCCTGCATACGTTTAAGCCCAACATGGCTTGATGCTCGTCAAGGATAAGGCTTTAAGCCCAAAATAACAATTGTAACCTGTATTCAGCTTCTCACAGCATAAGTCAACCCGGGCGCTTCTACTCGGACCGAAACCCCTTCTGTCCCTCCGATCCTCTCCCGCTCATCTTTTGCAACCCGCTCGCCACCTCCTCCCTGGTCTCGTGCAGCTCCTCCTTCCCGCGCTGCGCGGCCTTCTGACCGGCGTGCACCGCCCTGCCCGCCGCCCGCTCCGTCTCTTTCGGCTGCGTCATGTACATGTATCCGATGATGGCGACGAGCCCTAGGCCTGCATAAAGAGGACTAACCCTCCCCACCCCTTGTTCGTCAGTAATGTCTTCCCTTTCCTTCTTCTTCTTCTTCTTCTTCTTCTTCTTCTTGTATGATTAGGAAAAAAAAGAGAAAGACAGTGCGGGCTGTGCTTACGCATTGCGTTTGAATGCTTCCGGCCCCGCGGGCTTGCTCGGCGCCGGCTTTTGGCCGCCGGGCCCGCCGAGGTCGTCGTTCTTGGTGCTGCGGAACCGGGTCTGGTGCCGAGTGGCCGGTCGGGCGAGGCGGATGCTGCCGAGGCGGAGGAGCGGACGGGCTGCTGCGGTCGTGAGCATTGCGGTGCTTTGAAGGGCGAATTTACTCTGAATAAAATGGCGAAGAGAGATTTCGCTACTGCAAGTTTTTTTTTCCTCGTGCCTGGCAAATAGCGTGAAGAAGAAAAAAAAGTGTGAAGAGCTGAGTTGAGTTGGTGGTGGTGGGCAGACCTCATTAATATGCCGAGGTGTGGTGCAGGACTTATGATGCAACTATTACGCCCACTGTTTATCCTGCTTGGCTGCATTGATTTCGGCCAACATGCGTCTCCGTAGCAAATCATGCGATGAAGATGTCATGAGCGAGGTGTCGGAATTCCCACGAGTGCCTTTAGTATGATGCCGTTCCCTATGGCCTTTCCGTGAAGTATGCCGGGTGCTGCCCGTGAAGGCGGAGCGCAACGACATCGTGCGCGAAACCCCGTGCTTCTGTGACGAGTTGAATGCTCAGTGACTATGCCTGTATTCAAATTCTTGCAAATGCCCAATACTTTCTGCGATGACAACGTACTGCGCTTCGCAACGGTGGCCCCGTTAGGTTTAGTCCCTGTTCACATCACATTCACAACACTACGACCAGCCGATACGACTCGCAAACGTGCTTTTTTTTTGGTGCAATTCCTCCCTGGATGGAATCCTCAACGTTCATCATTAACAGACTCTCACAATCCGTCTTTGCTATCCTCTCTGTCTGTGTCGTGGTCACACCAGCTCGGCTTCCATCTCGCTTGTACTGTACCCCAACCACCATCACCACCAACCAACAACAACAACAACAAAAGGTCATGACTAATTTCTCAGCCAGACCTGCTTCCTTCTCCCTTTTGCATCACAATGGCACCGCCAGAAACCAACGACGACGCCAACGTCACCTTCAGCGCAATGTGCCCCGCGACAAGACAGTGCCACAGCTTCACCATGCCCCGGCACCGGCTGCTCGACGTCGAGGCGCTCGAGGCCGCCGCCAAGGAGATCCGCAACTCGGATGCCCAGGACAGGGTCATCAACATGTCCCGCAGCCGCGCGCTCATGGAGATCGTCATCGGCACCATCGCGTGGCAGAAGGACTACAGCCCGCGCCACCCGGTCCTCCTGGATTCCGGGCCCTGGAAGAAGGTCAAGATGGCGGCAGATGCCAAGAGGGCGGGGACGAGTGTGATCAAGAAGAAGAAGAAGAAGCCTGACGAGTCCCAGGAGAGTCCGAGGCCTGCCTCGAAAAGGCGGCGATCCGACGGGGAGGCCGCTAAGGATCTCAAGAACGAAGGGTTCAAGTAAGTGCTCGAGATGACTCTTCGCACGGTTTCATTCGCGAGACGTCGTGGGTTTGATGGGTAGAGGGCAAATGGGCGCAGCCACTAGGCATGGCATTCTGACGGGCGACTGTTTGCGGGCTTGATTTGATGAAAGGAGCCCCTTTTTTTTGTTTTCATGTAATTCGAGTCATATAAAAATGTACAATCTTCTCATTTATCGTATATACAAATGCCTCATCCATCGTCCTAGACACGTTCATAGACACGATTGGCAGTTATTTTGCCAATGGTAGAGGTCACCTTGAGCTCCTTATCGCTAAACTCGCGGACAATGGTGATGTCCTTGCCGTCGCCGGGCTTCTGGGTCTGCGTCCAGGTGTTGCCGTCGGCGGTGATGAGGCTTGTGACAGTGACGCCGTCCTGGCGCTCTTCGGGAAACTCCTCGCCGAGAGCAAAGGATATATCGGTCGTGCTGATGGCTGATGAGGTGACCATGATCCACTTGTCGCCATCGCGTGAGATTGTGATTTCGGGATTGGTGGACTGCGCAATTTTGCGCTTGAGGTAGCCCAAGCCTGAGGACACGAGCCAAGTCAGCGACAGGGCCCTGCGCGAGCAGTCGTGGTCGTGTCTCAGCGGCACTTACCGACTTCGGCGAGGAACGCATCAAAGTTCTCCGTCTTGGTGAGACGGTACTTGCCAACGACGACGTCTTGCATGGTGGATGGAGTGCTGACGAGATGATCAATGAGGTGCGTGTGGAAAGGTTGCGAGGCGGAAGAAGTAGAAGGGCACAAGGTAGGCGGACAGAAGTGCAATGCGCAACCGGCAACCAGCTCTTTTTGTATCTCAACATCGCGACGTCTTTATTTGTCGTCATAAGCTATTGGCACTGGGTCGTCACATGTCAATGACATGTGGAAGGTGCCGTTGGCGTTGCTCCAGCCTCGATATGTACGGAGTGGCCCTTTGGAAATGGGGTAAGGAATGGAGATCATGAACGGCTTTGTACCCGAATCTGGTCAAGCCGTCCACGGCCCCATGGGGCTCGCGGGCGTTGTGAGACTGTGGAACATTTTTGAAGCCGAATAATAATCAACATATTCAAATCGGATGGAAGAGTTGCGGGAGCCAGCCCATTTGCGCATTGCAGAGAGAGAGGGAGTGCGTTTGTTGCGTGACGCGAGCCTGGTGGTGTCTTTGCAGCACGGCCATGCCACTACGAACGCAGCGAAGAGGGATGTGGTTCGCGGTGTCGTCTAGAGGGTAGCGAGATGCTATAAGCCCCAGTTTGAGACGTTTTTCGCATGTACTGTATCAAGGGACATGGACGGGGTCGAGTCTCCAAGTTGACATGTGCAAGCTCGGCCAACTGGAGATACAGTACGGAAGAGAGCCAGCACCGCCCCTGGCCCCCAGTGCCAGAGCCACTGTGCGTCGATGAGATAAGCGCCGCAATCTGCACTGTCTGCCGCCACGGGAGCGCTGTAATTTTATTCCTATAGTACCAAGTACCTACTGTAGGCTTGGCCTGTTGCAGTGGACTGGGACTCCCGAGTAATGGGCGCGGACCTGGCCATGACATGCACGCCTCTTCGTGTCTTTAATGCGGCAAGACACCAGTCCTCGGTGTTTGTTATCCCTGTATCTACCTGCCACCCGAGGTGACTTACTTTGTCAGAATGTGGTTTATTTGATGGTAAGAGAGAAAGACACCAGTTATCCGGTAGCAAACGCATCCAAGTTGATCACTGGCGGTCAAATCCCCCGACGTGACTGGACTTGATGTGCGTGCCACAGCCTCGTGCAACATGGCATTCAGCCAACTGAGACAGTCGCGACCTTGTTGTTTCAGCCTCAACGTCCCCTAGTGCGCGCCTCGACCGAAAAACAAGCCCAAGTTGGAGCCCCATCTATATCTAGCCGCGCAAAGCCTGCCACATGGCACCGATTGCTTCCTCCCATATTCTCCCCTTGAAGAAAAGACATGGAAGCGCAATACGGCCTCACCAACTTTGGCTGCCAAGGTTACCACACCTCGAGCACCGGAGCCAAACCAACCTTTGCGCAGATTCCGCCCCGAGATTCTGGCCGATATGGCCTCAACGCGGCCAGGAACCAGAGCAAGTGCTCGCAGCAGGCCGGCGAGTTCTTCAGGGATAGTGTCAAGCGCGTTCGCGAGTGGAACACAAGGTACCCAGACTGCTTCCGCGACATCCATGCCCAATCTGCCACAATGTCAATGATGCTGAAACCAGTCCAAGGCAGTGCGAGACCGACAGGCGACTGCTGGAGTCGACTGCCAGCACAGAAAGGCGTCTGCAGATATGGACCGCCGCTGGGCGCAAGGAGGGGCAGTACCTCCGTTTCCTGAGAACCAAGGATTCGCCCGACAACTATGAGCCCATCAAAACCGTTGGCAGGGGTGCCTTTGGAGAGGTCAAGCTTGTGCGGCAGAAAAGAACTGGCCGCGTGTACGCAATGAAGTCACTCATCAAGGCCGAGATGCTCCAGGCCCACCAGCTGGCCCATGTTCGGTCTGAGCGTGACCTTCTGGCAGAGGTAGAGAGTCCTTGGATCGTGAAGCTGTTCAGCACCTTTCAGGACACTAGCTTTCTCTATCTTCTCATGGAGTTCTTGCCAGGGGGCGACCTTTTGACAATGCTAATCAAGTACCAAGTCTTTTCGGAAGACATCACGCGCTTCTACATGGCTCAGTGCATTCTAGCGATTGAGGCTGTTCATCAGTTAGGCTTTGTCCATCGGTGAGTCGAGTTATATATATATATATATATATATATATATCCGGTAGGACCTGCGACTGACTATGGCTCAGAGACATCAAACCGGACAACATCCTGCTCGACCATAATGGCCACGTGAAATTAACAGACTTTGGTCTTTCCACAGGCTTTCGTCGTTTGCATGACAACAATTATTATCAACAGCTCCTGCAAAGGAACAAGGAAGATAGCGGACCGGGAAACGAGGACACTATTACCATTGATCAGATCAATCTGACCGTGAGCAACCGCACGCAGATCAACCAGTGGCGGCGCTCGAGAAGAGCTCTGGCCTATTCGGCGGTTGGAACGCCAGACTACATTGCACCCGAGATCATTATGGGACGTGGCCACTCTTTCAGCTGCGACTGGTGGTCGCTCGGTGCAATCATGTACGAGTGCCTAGTGGGATGGCCACCTTTCTGTGCCGAGAACAACAACGACACGTTTCGTAAAATTGTCAACTGGGGGCAGGCGCTGTATTTCCCGGACGACGTTAAGCTGGGTGTGGTGCCTGAAAATTTGATTCGCAGGTGAGCCGCCTGACGTTGTCGCGTCCTGTTTATAGCTGTTTTTTTTTGCTGACCGCGCGGAAAAGGCTGCTTTGCCATGTCGAGCAACGACTTGGGTCGGGGGGCGCGCAGGAACTCAAAGACCATGCATTTTTTCGAGGCGTTCAGTTCGACAGCCTGCGCCGGATCCGGGCACCTTTCGAGCCGCACTTATCATCCAACATTGATACGACATACTTTGCGACGGAGGACATTGATCAAACCGATGCAACGACCCTGGCTAGAGTGCAGAGCGTCAACAGTCAGCAATCGGCAGACGCAGCATTTGAGATGAGCCTGCCCTTTGTTGGCTACACATTCAAGCGGTTCGATAATAACTTTGGCTGATGTCGTTAAACTTGCTTTCTGAAGAGAGCATGACCTCTCAGAGTGTTGATAACAAGTATGCATAGTCCTTCGTGGGGGCAGTGTGTCTGTGAGCAAATATATGACCACATTGACCATCTTTGGGTCTTTGCAGACTCCATCCCCGAGATGGTTGGCCTACGAGGGCGACTTGAATCGATGATCACCGATCCTGGTCTGAATGGCTTACAATTAGCCTCAGCTTTCTTGCGGTGACTTTCGCAACGTAAAAGCGCTGTAATGCTGCAAAACCCGTGTCTGATATTGCTTTGAAGCAGCAGCCTCAGCATCACCTATTGTGGTACTATTCGCCGGATCTCCGAGCCACATGGGCCCCCCACGTTGTGGCGCACAGATCCACAGTCTGGGTATATACGTACTGTATAGTATGTCTGAAGGTACACACGGTAAATACTACATGGCAGTACTACTACCTAACTGTGCTTATCTAGTAGTGAGAACACGATGGCTCGCTGCCAGCAAGGCAGCCCCCCGGATGGCGCCCAATACCGGCTGACTGGCTGGCTGGCTGGCTGGCTGGTGACGTCGCGACCGGTGGTACATGGCTCGACTCGATGCCGCCCCCGCCAATCGCCACGTTTATCTCAATTGCCTCGTCCACAACTTTCAATTGCCGACGCCGCGCCGCCTGGAAAGTATATTGCTGATTCGAGCGGCAGTCGGACCGTGTTCCCGCTGTTTCCTGGTCCTCTCTGTCTCTTCAACCCGACAGGCATTGTCCGGACTCGCCTCCCCTTCTCGCGCTTCGTCTCCCTCATACATACACACTCCGCCAACAAGCCATCGTCATTGCAATACCGGCCCGACCTCGAGCGACAATGAAGCTCCTCTACCCAACCTCCATCAAGCTCAACCTCGAGGAGCAGCTCAAGGGCCAGCCCGTGACCGTCGTCGCCTACGACCCGTCGGCGCTCATCCCCGACGAGCACCTCGATGCCGCCGTCCTCGTCGCCTGGACCAACTCGGCGGCCAACCTGCGCGACGCCGCGGCACGCATGCCGTCGCTACGCTGGATCCAGTCCCTGGCGGCCGGCCCCAACGACGTGCTCTCCGCGGGCTTTGACCGGTCGCGCATCACGGTGACCTCAGGCTCCGGCCTACACAACCGGCCCGTCGCCGAGCACGCACTGGCGCTGCTGCTCGCCGCCGCACGCCGCTTGCACGAAATGCGCGACTGCCAGGCGCAGCGCCGCTGGGCGGGCCACCTCCGCGGCGACCCGACGCTGCCCGGCAACATGTTCTCGACGCTGCGCGGTGCGAGCGTGCTCGTCTGGGGCTACGGCAACATCGCCAAGACGCTCGCGCCGCACCTACAGGCCCTGGGCGCTACCGTTCGCGGCGTGGCGCGCAGCGCGGGTGTGCGCGAGCACGGTGTCGAGGTGTTCGCCGAGGAGGAGCTGCCGCGGCTGCTGCGCGAGGCGGACGCGCTCGTCATGATCTTGCCTGGCTCCGAGGCGACGCGCCACGCACTCAACAGGGAGCGCCTGGCGTGCCTGCGACGACACGCGTGGGTCGTCAACGTCGGGCGCGGCACCTCGGTCGACGAGGAGGCGCTGGTAGACGCCCTCGAGAGTCGGCAGATTGGCGGCGCCGCGCTTGATGTCTTTGAGGAGGAGCCGCTGCCGGAGTCGAGCAGGCTGTGGTCCGCGCCCAACTTGATCCTGTCGCCGCACGCGGCAGGCAACAGGCCGCTCGGGTCGGAGGCGCTGATTGAAGAGAACCTGAAGCTGTTCCTGGCAGGCAAGGAGATGACCAATAGGATGCCGTGACTGGGCAGGGTGGCGAGCCGAATCTGGACTTTTTTTTTTTTCGGAAGATGCGTGGATGAGATGAAACTTGGAGACAAATGCGTCGAGGTGATGTTCGCTCCTGTATGTATGTATATATTACGTAGGTAGACTGTCATACACTTCCGTCAAGTGAATAAAAGTACAGGACCGGGCTGAGACAGCATTACCAAGTCCGCCGCGGGATGCCATGCGAGAGAATCTACATTGGGAAGACTGACTCTACTTTTTGAATAAATCATGGTGGAACGATTTATGAAACTTGATGCACATTTTATCATATCGCTTCTAGCGGGCAAAAGGCAGCGGCTTATGGTGCCTACCAACTATGCGAACCCCCCCCCCCCCCTTTACACACTGCCGCTGATTGGTCCAAGCTTCACGAAACGCCAAGCCCAACCAACCTCACACATCTTCCTCTCATCATCATCATCAATCATCACCACCCTTTTCTCGCCTTTCCCGCACCATCCACCCGACCGGTCGCACAGAACACATCTCCCACCCTCTCCCGCCCTGCACCATGCGCCCGTCGTCGACAGCCACCGCCCCTTTCTCGCGGCTCCTCCTCGCGGTGCTGCCGCTGCTGGTGGCGGTGCTGCTCCCGCTCGCCGCGTCCGCCGCATCCGTCACGCTGCGCCTGCCCGGCGGGGCGGCGTCTTCGTCGTCGTCGTCGCGCACGCACGCGACGCTCACCGCGCGCGGGCGGCGCCTCTCCGCGCCCCTCACCGAGGCCCGCACCTTCGTTTTCGCCGACGTGCCCCGCGGGTCGTACCTGGCCGACGTGCACTCCCCCGCCGACGGCTTCGCCCCGCTGCGCGTCGACGTCTCCGCCGACGGCGCCGTGGACGCCTGGGAGACGTACCGCGGCAACGACTGGGACAACAAGGGCGAGAAGGTCTCGGCGGCGGCGGCGGGGGGGTTCGAGGTGCGCGCGCTGGGCGCCAAGATGTACTTTATGGAGAGGCCAAGGTGTATGTTTCTCCTTGCCATCATGTCATGTTCCTTTCTCTTTCTTTTTTCCTTTATTTTCTCCCTCTACAGGGAGACTGCGGAAAACGAAACATCTCGAGAGGAGGGAAGGCTTGGAAATACTGACGTGCAATCCTGTAGTCTCCATCATGAGCATTTTAATGAACCCCATGATTCTGATGGGCCTGGTATCTATGGTCATCTTCATCGGCATGCCCAAGCTCGTCGAGAACAGTACGTTGCCTCTGTACCCCTTTTCCTTGTCTTCTTACTCGATATGCTTGACTGACTCGTGGGAAACTTGCAACTAGTGGACCCCGAAACCCGTGCCGAGTGGGAGGCCGCGCAAAAGGAGAACCCCATGAGCTCGCTCCTCGGCGGTGCGGGCGGCGCGAACGGTGGCCAGCAGCAGGCCAACCCGCTGGGCAACTTCGACATGGCGGCGTACCTGTCCGGCTCGAGCAAGAAAGAAAGTGGCGGCGGCGGCGGCGGCAGTGCGGCGGCCGCTACGGTGGAAAGCAAGGCGAAGAGCCAAGGAGTCAGGCGATGAGGCGAGGGATGGCATGGGGTTTTGAATGTGAATGGGGCAGACACGTCTTGCTGGTGGTGGGCTGTGTGGCCTGCCTGGAACGATTGCTTATAGATACAATAGAGAATACTTGCATTGTCTGAGGGGAGATTTAGATCCATACAAGAGACGCATGGTCACTTTTGAGACCGGGTCATTCTATCATCTCGGCCGCAACGCGTCTTGCGAAATTATAGTGACAGAGGTACAAAACGTCCGGACAAAGTGAAAAAGGAAATCGAGATACAACGTGGGACGACGCATCTTGTGAGTACCACAACAGACACCCATACGAAAAAGGGAGGAAGAAAAGGGGAAGCTCATATCATACACTAGATGACAAGATGCTGAAAGAGAAGAAATATGAGCCCGCAAACTAATTATCATCATCATTATTCCGGAGCTGTCTCATCTGTTACGTGACGACAACAATAGCGGTACTTGTCTCCGTCGTTTTTAAAAGTCTCCACCGTCCGCACCGTCCTCTAAATCAAGAAAAAGTATTGGTTAGCTTGCCTTTTCTTCTCAAACCGCAGGATTCGCCGGGGTCATTTTCCCAGTAGCCAATTACGTACCGTAGCCTTCTCTGTAAGCATCCTCCTCGTTGTCGTCGATGGCGTGAGCAATCATGGCACCGCCGAGGAGACCGGCACCGGCACCGAGGGCGCCACCGAGAGCCATGCCGCCCATGCCGCCCATGCCGCCACCACCCCTCTTAGGGGGCTCCTGGTAGCGTCCGCCATAGCCGCCACCGCCGTAGCCGGGCCCGGGTCCGTAGCCTGGACCGGGTCCGTAGCCGGGACCTTGTTGGTAGCCACCGCCATAGGGTCCGGGACTATTGTAGCCGCCCTGCTGGGGGTAGCCACCGTGCTGGGGGTAGCCGCCACCGTATTGGGGGCCCTGGTTGTAGCCCCCTCCGTATTGCGGCCCCTGATTATAACCGCCGCCGTATGGCGGTCCTTGTTGGTTGTAGCCTCCACCATACTGTCCGCCGCCTTGCTGGTTGTAGCCTCCTCCATAGTTGTTGTTATTGCTACCGCCGTACGGCGCTGGCGGGTTGCTGTTGTTACTGTTATTGTTGTTACTGCCCCCTCGGCCCATCAGCCGGCCGAGCAGCCCGCGCTCGCCGCTGGGACCGCCGCTGCCGGATCCACGACTCGCGGCAGCACGGGCATCCTCCTCGGCCTGCAGACGGCGGGCAAGCGCGGCGTCGTCCTCGTGGCCGCCGCCACCACCACCACCACCGGATCCTCCGTAAGGCGCGGGAGGGTTGCTTCTATTGTCGCTGCGCTTCTCTTCGTAGCCTCGCTTGTAGTCTTGGGGGGCGCCGCCGCCAGCACGATTGCCACCAGCGTCGTACGGTGGGGGGCCGTCGTTGGCGCTGCCAGATCCGCCCGCAGGCGCGGTTGGACGCTCCCACTGGGACTGCCCTGTGCTGATGTCGACGTAGAACCTGATGAGATTGTATCGAGTCAGCTGATGGGCAGGAGGTGGAAACTGTTTTTGAACATTGCGACAGGCGCGCCAGAAACGGTGTCTTGCTAATCGAGCTCACCATTCCTTGTACTGCTCGTTCCAACGAGCGGTCCATCCGGGAGGTACCTCGGGAGCCCGGGGCGGCGGAGGGCCTGAAGGGGCGGCGAAATTGGACATGTTTTTCTGGGTTCAGTTCTGTATTTCGGGTATCGAACAATTCGAACAGACTGTGCGAGATAAAGAGGAGGTGGCAAAACGGCCGCAGGTAATGTGAAGCAGGCTGCCGTAATCAAGTAAAACCCCTCTCACTCTCAAGAGCTTCAGTGGGCCGGCGTTCGAGCGAGTGGTGACGTGGGGTTATCCGTAGCGGCGGAGAGTTGAGGTCGCAACAGGTGAGGATGGAAGATATCGGTCAATATTGAGGCCAGAGTTTTCGAAAAGGGAAGAAGCTTTAATTATAGGTGAGTAATTGCCAAAGAGCTATGAAGGTATTTTTTGTGCATGCTTCTGAAAGGACGCGTTTTCCGGGGCGGTGCTTTGCGTTGGTACTGTACATGCGGTACTAATGTAGGGCATGATGACGTCTGCTGATCACGAGCAGCAAGTACTACTAGTAGTATGTACCAATGACACTACCTCTTCACGTACAGCACCTGTATGTTCTAGGTATTTGTAGTATCCTCTGTGTCTCTAGTAGTGCACGGTAAAACCGGCTTGGACTTGAGGTGCTTACTTTCAGGATATCTCTGTGCCAACACCACAGTTCATATGCATTTCATTTGCTTACCAAGCTAGGAAACTGTTACGTCGCCGGCAAGCAATTGAATTGACGCCGTGGACGTTGAAAATGAGTATGAGAGATTTCATGCCTACAATGGGAAATGAATCACAAGATAGACGGCCTCGCGTTGGTCTTTGTTTAGGATGTGGTTGACAATTGCGTCTGATCCTATTTGTCTGTTTGAATTAAAGCACAGTCTTTGCCGAAAATAGACACCACTATCCATGCCAATGCCAATACAAATAAAATGCAGTAGATTATTCGGCTATTGGAAGAGAGTGGACAAGTTGGTCCGGCCGAGCTGCGCCAGCCTAGCACAGCCACGGTTGGCTTGTGGCGTTCTAAGAGTACCGACCAACGGAGGTATCCAATGTGGATGTGGCGATCGTGAGTATGTAAGTACCTCTCGCCCAGCCGGATGAAAGAGCGGAGACGCGATCGCCTCTTGGACCCCGAACACTCATTCGTGGAACCACCCCTCCCTCCCCTGTATCTGTCTACATCGAGCACCATGCAAGAATCATACTGCGTGAATGACGGAGATCACGGCCGCATTGTTTGGAATCATCTGTGAGGATGCGACCCACCGGAACTGCCGCGGTAAGCTCTAGGGGTTTCCCACGTTGGCACAGAAGGACAATGGTTGATTTTTTTTTTTTTTTGGGGAGCAAGCCTCAGTGATATGAAAAATGTCTACGGCTTGATTCAAGCTGGCGGAAACAGCGAGACAAACAAGAACAACAACAAAAAAAGTGCTCGCCATCGTATCCGAGTCGCAGAAAATGATCACCCACGCACACGTCACCCCAAGCAAGCAGAGCGCCATCTCTGCTTCATATATAGTACAAGCAACTGCCTCCAGCTCAGGCCGAGCATTAGCTTCGTGAACGCGACAGGCAGGTTGGCAGCGGGATTGACCGTTTGTCGGCTCCGGGCTCTTGTACGGGGCCGCATCTCACCTTGGAAATCCCTGCCCCCCACCCTCGCAGATTCGCCGAGCGACGAGGCTCGCCATCTTTTTGTCAAAAAAAAAAAAAACGGCTCTACCCGGATATATCTACCACTAAGAATGGTCTGGGGCCAATGTTTGATCTCTTTCCGCGCCTCGCATCTTCGACGCTCGATCGGCGTTCTCTGCGCGCCCGCGCGGGGGCGAGGCCCCTCCGCTCTTTGCATTCCCCGATGCCTGCCCAGGTCTACCTCGTCTGAAAGTCCGCCTCGGAGCTATATGAATGACATGGCAGCACTTCGCTCTCCGTCTACTTTGCGACAACGGCGACGCTGTTTCCTGACATACAACGGCTAGACAGCTGAGAACCTCTCCCATTCAGCTGGTACCTTCATCCACAAGAACCCCGTCAATCATGGCATCAGTCACCTCCGTCCACCTGGTCTCCAAGACAAGCAGCGACAAGCAGGCCGTGTGCCAGATCCCCGAGGACCGCTCACAGCTGCCCGCCTCCTCTGTTCGCGTGCGCTCCAAGCTGTTCTCCCTCGCCGCCAACAACGTCACATACGCCCAGGGCGGGCACTTCCTACACTGGTGGGACGTCTGGCCGTCGCCCAAGTCGTGCCCGGCGCCCTTCGATGACTCTGATGAATGGGGCATCGTGCCGGCATGGGGCTACGCGCGGGTCCTCAACAGCACCATCGATGCCATCAAACCCGGCTCCCTCCTCTGGGGCATGTGGCCCGCGTCCGGCCACGCCGTGCAGCTCCAGCTCGTGCCGTCCTCCTCCGGCGGCTCCTGGACGGAGACGAGCCCGCACCGCAGTCGCGTCATGACCCTGTACAACACTTACGCTCAGACGCGAGTGGCCGATGTCGAGGAGATGAAGATGCACTCCCTGTTTGCCGTCATTGCGGCCGGACCCCATCTGCTTAACAGCAGCAGCTTCTCGGACCGCCGGATCCACCCTCTCGGCGACGACGGCCCGCCCTGGACCGCCGAGGACGCCGACCTCTCGTCGGCCGTCGTCGTGAGCCTCTCCGCTTCGAGCAAGACCGGCCGCAGCCTCTCCTGGGAGCTTGCGCGCAACCGCGGCACTCGTGCCCACGGGCCGCTCGGCCTGGTGCAGCTGACGTCCGCGCCGGAGACGCTCGCCGTCTTCGACACCTCTCTGCCGGTCAAGACGGCCGCCTACGCCGACGCCGCCGACGCTGCCATCTGGGTGGCCGACCTGAAGCCCTCCCGCGTCATCCTGGTCGACTTTGGCGCCCCAGCCCATGCCACCGAGGCCGCACTGGCGGCGCTGGCTGGGAGCGCGGCGGCCTCGGCGGCCGTCACCTACCTCGCCGTCGGCCAGCCGCCATCGCAGCTCGGCCCGGACGCGCCCAAGACGCACCGGGTGTCCGCCCTGCCCAAAGTGCAGCTCAACACGAGCCCGCTGCTCGACGCGGTCAAGAAGAGGATCGGGCCCGAGAAGAGCCAGCAGGAGCTGGACGAAGCCATCGTGCGGTGCGTCAAGGACGGGACCTTCGACAAGGTAAAGATAAAGACGCTGAAGCGCGTCGATGGGCCCGACGGCGTCGAGGGCGCCTGGGCCGACTTGTGGCATCGCAGAGTGCCTCCCAACGTGGCCTTGGTCGTGGACTTGTCAGCAGACCTGTAAACTCCAAGATCGGGAGCAAAATTTAAAACTATAGTAATTGATGCCTGCTATTTATTTCACTGTCTCATTGCTGCTACCCGTGGCGAGGATGATGCCAACCCCTGACATATTTTGCTCATGATCCTGAAAGGTGTACGAAGGACTGAGCACAACGCTGCCTAGTTATGACCTGTGTAGAACAACAGACTACCGCTTGGAGCTGCATGCATGCCTTTTCTCCCAGGGCAATAACGGTCAGGAGGCAATGTTCTTCAGCGGCATGTGATCGACTACATCACCTGAATCATCATTCAAGTAAAAGAGAAGCTGCATTTCTAGTCAAAGGCATGTACGAAATAGGTATTTATTATTCTTTCGCCTAATTACGAGATGGATCAAATTCCCCGCGATACGCACCACAAGGCTTGCTTTGTTTCCAAACATGTCGAGCAAATTTCTCAAATTACCCTCAGATCTGATCTGTTCATGTGTCTGCTTTACTTTTTTTTTCTTGGTATTATTTTCAGAATTTTTTTGGGGGGGATTCTTGTCTTTTGCGGGCAATCAAGCTACTTCTTGCCCCGATTCTCATGCACGGTGGCAATGATACTGTCAACAACGGTTGGGTCAGAAAGCTGTTGAATCTCGGTTAGCAACGCACATCGTTGAAAGTAGTATTTGAAAGAGGACGTACGGTGCTGGTGTCGCCAAGCTGATCCTCTTCTCCGGCAAGGATCTTTCTCAGGATGCGGCGCATAATCTTGCCGCTACGAGTCTTGGGCAGGTCGGAAACGACAAAGACGGCCTTGGGCGCAGCGAAAGGACCGATGCTCTTGCGAACCTGCATGATGAACTCCTTGCGCAGGGCGTCGTTGACTTCGTTGCCCTCCTTGACAGCGACAAATGCGTTGACGGCCTGACCGGTGAGCTCGTCGCTGACGCCGACAACTGCGGCCTCGGCAACGGCGTGGTGCTCGATGAGGGCGGCCTCAATTTCAGCGGTGGAGAGTCGGTGGCCACTGACGTTGACGACGTCGTCGACGCGTCCGCGGATCCAGTAGAATCCCTCATAGTCACGAGCTGCACCATCGCCAGTAAACTATATCACCGCGTCAGCAGATTGCAGATCATGCGTGTGGAACTCATCGTCCTACGTAGTAGCCAGGATACACGTTAAAATAAGTGTCCATGTAGCGTTTGTGAGCACCGTACACGGTGCGAGCCATGCTGGGCCATGCTTGCTTGAAGGCCAGAACGCCCTCGACATCATTTCCGTGGATCTCCTCGCCTGAGACAGGATCAATGATGGCGGGCTCAATGCCGAAGAACGGTAATGAGGCGCTGCCAGGCTTGGTCGCGGTAACACCAGCAAGCGGGGTGATGACGTTGGAGCCAGTCTCGGTTTGCCAGTACGTCTACAGAGGTTAGCAAGATCTATGCTGCGGCGAGCAAAATGGAACCACCCGCTTACATCGACAATCTGGGACTCTTGCTTGCCGACCACGTCGTAGTACCATTTCCAAACCTCGGCAGCGATGGGCTCGCCAACTGAGCCGAGAACACGCAGATGCTTCATCTCACCAGTAACGTACTCGTCACCGGCGCGTTTAAGCAGGCGCAAAGCGGTGGGTGCAACATAAAATTGGGTGATTTGGTGCTTGTTGATGATGTCCCAGTAGCGAGAAAAGTTGGGGTAGGCAGGCGTGCCCTCGAAAACGACGGTGGTGACGCCGAGCAAGAGGGGCGCGTAGACGACGTATGAGTGCCCGGTGATCCAGCCAACATCGCCACCACAGAAATGACGGTCGCCGTCATGAATATCAAAGACGTATTTCCCGGTGATGGCACAGCCGAGGAGGTAGCCAGCGGTGGTGTGCATGACACCTTTGGGCTTGCCGGTCGATCCGGAGGTGTAGAGGAGGAAGAGAGGATCCTCGGAGTTCATGGGCTCGGGAGGGATATAGCTGGGCCACTTGTCGACCTCTTCATGCCACCAGACATCGCGGCCCTTTTGCATGGGGACCTCGGTGCCAGTGCGACGGAAAACGAGAACGTTGCGAACATCGGGACATTGCTTGAGGGCGTCATCGACAATCTTCTTGGTGCCAATCAGCTTACCGCCTCGCTTGCCCTCGTCGGAGGTGATGACAACGCGCGAGTTTGCATCAATGACACGATCGCGGAGGGAGTCGGCGGAGAAGCCGGCGAAAACAACTGAGTGGACGGCGCCGATACGGACACAGGCCAGGATGGCAACGAGCGCCTCGGGAATCATTGGCAGGTAAATGGCGACGGTGTCGCCCTTTTTCACACCCATCTGCTTGAGGGTCCAGGCAACCTTGCAGACGTCTCGGAGCAGCTCCGAGTAGGTGACGCTACGGCCGTCCTCGGCCTCGTCGGCCTCGTAGATGATGGCGACGCGGTTGGGATCCTTGATAGCATGGCGGTCGACGCAGTTGTAGGATGCATTGAGCTCACCCTCGAGAAACCACTTGCTGTCGCCTCCCTTGAGAGAGCCGCTGTAGACGGTCTGGAAATCGCGGGTCCATGTGAGCAGCTCTCGGGCTTGTGTGCTCCAGAAATTGGTGGGGTTTGTGATGGATTCTTTGTAGAGTTTTTGATAATGCTCCGTGTCTATGAAACGTGGGCGTTTGTTTCTGTTAGCCGAGGGTGTCCATGTTGACCGGACAGACGGAAGTTTCGCAGTGAGAAGTGCTAATGTAAGCCGTGGGGCTGCGGCTGGCGCAAACGTGCTTGGAGTGTGAAATTGTGTCAAGGTATTCTAATGGTTCCTTGCGGAGAGGTGAGGGGGAAGTATATCTCAAGAAGACGAATCGAATCAAAAAAGAGACGACGCAAGAAGGAAAAAAAAAAAAAAAAAAAAAAAAAAAAACAGAGCAAGGAAAAACTGACTGTCGAGATGAGGTTTGCTAGGATGCTCTGTGTTGCCACCAAGTTAGCATCGAGTAACGGGCAGCTTAGAGAGTACGGGGCGCTTCAGTTAGCACTAACTCGCTAGCATCTTGTCGGGAGGACCTGTATCATGGTAGACTTGGTGAGCACTTGTTTGGTTCGCAACGTAGGCGACGAAGGAAGCGTACTGATGGAAGCTACAGCTTCTTGCACCTTTGTTTCCTCAGCCATCACGGCAATTCTTTTTCGCGATTCGTGAAGTCTAGCCGGGTGGAAGGTAGATAGTGTAGGCGCTGCTGTCGTGTGCTTGAGAGAGGTCCCTGCCGCTGGAGACTGGAGGGCGATGCGGGGTCAGCCTGGCAGCAAGGAATATGTACTGTGTGTAGGCCGTGCAAGACGCAATAGCTTGCTAGAGTTCACTTCTGTTTGGACAATTCAAAAGCGATCCGGAGAGGTTTGGGGCAAGAGAATTATAATTTTCTCCAACTCGACTCGGGTTGTAAAAAAAAAAAAAAAAAGAAGCAGGAGAGCCGAGTATTAATGACAAGGGCCAGCGAGGTTGCAGGCCGGAAGAGGGGCAGGTCACAGGATGCGGCTGGATGGAGTCTGGCTCGACCCTTGTATAATTATGGTTAGGCTGGGCTGGAGGGGGGAGGCTGATGGGATTATGCATGCACGTACATACGGTACATAGGGTGATAGGTAGAGAGACAGACTACGGTACCTCCAAATGCACTAACCCTATGGTAACAGGTGCTAGCCCAAAGGTCACCAGCCCTTACCCAGGAGTGTGTTCACCATGTAACCACTCAAGCCTTGGCTCTTACGCCGCAGCGACACATAATTACCCTCCCTGCACCAAGTACATGTTGTATGTAGGTACATACCACGTACCATATTCCGGGGTCAATCAATGGTGAGGGGTAATTCAACAAGAGGTACCGCATGGATAGCGCTATTAAAGCGCCCCTCCTTAGTATGACCATTCCCGACTCCAAAAGCCCAGAAAAATGGTCTTCCGTTTCCCCGAGACCGCGGGGCTCAAGGTCCAATGGAGGAAACTTTTGATTTTCACCCGTGACCGACCACCACCGCTTTCTTGACTCTTTTCTTCTTTTCAGGCGTGGTAGTCTTGGAAGTACCGAGGAAGAGCAAAAGGAGACGAAGATGAATAAACAAATAATAAAACAGTAACATGAAGAAGGAGAAGGACGAGAAGAAGAAAAAGAAGAAAAAGAAGAAAAGGGAAACAAAACTCAAAACAACATGTATTCGAGATTCAGCCTCGCGCTCCTCGTCATTATGAGTACCAACCAACTACGGACTAATAAACAAGCCATGTATGTATGCATGTAGTCGCCGGCCAAAAAGCCATGAAACGTCATGATCGAGTCTGCATTCATTCGAAACAGACACGGCCCATTCGTTCCAAAGTTTCCCGCTCCCCTGCAATCGGGGGAATGAAACAAGAGACATGCATGCCTGCCCTGACCGCAAATGTCTGAGCCATTCTCGTCAATGCTTTCTGGCAGCCCCTGTTTTGTTTGCGTCCTGGCGCCTCACTGACAGTACGAGCCTTGCTGCATGGCTACAGTCGCGATAATTATACTTCCATTCATCACGTCGGGTAATGCAACCCGTGCTGAGCACTTTGGAGTCTGGTGGATACTGAGCGTATCCAGACCACCACGGCCAACTATCCTGGACGGTGCAAAACGAGCGGTAACACACCAACGACATGGGTGATGAAGATGGAGAAACAACGCCAGTGGTCGCTTTTCTAATATGCTCAAGAAAATCTAGATAGACTCGATAATTATTCCTCAAACCCTCTCCATTTCCTTCTTGACTTCTTGCTATATGAACGAGTAGCATCGGTGCCAAGACCCTGCCTCACACCCGGTCAAAGCCGGCGCCACCAGGACGCCGCTCCCCAAATAGATAGGCCGCTTCCAGACAAAACCGGCCGTGGCCCATCTCCATTCGCCGCTCGCTGCCGTAACAAATGAGCACCGCGTCCACGATCCCGCTGAGTACACCCTCCATCGCACCCATGACAGAGTAGCCGATGAAACTCGCCATGAGACCGACGACGTATGCGTACGCAGATCCGCGCATGCCCATGCCGTCCGGGAGCGTCAGGCGCAGCTGCTTCGCCGTCATCACCCAGCCCGCAAAGCCCAGAGCGGTGGCCATGAGCAGCCGCGTCGCCACCAGCAGAAGCTTGGCGAGCCGGTACGGCATCAGTCCGTTTTGCTGCCCGCGCATGCGAAGGGCCCGCGGCGTCAGCGTCGTCGTCGGCAGCGCAGGCGTCACGAAATCCATCTGGTCGAGCCCTCGCGCGGACGTCGCCAGGCTCTGGGAGTGGATCGCCGAGTAAGTGATGGTGAGGGGATTCGTGAGGGCCACAATGGGCGTCGGTATCCAAAATGAGACAATGTTTGCGACCGCCGCCCCTATTCGACGTGGTAGAAATACCAGCGGCGCGCGCACCAGCAGCGATACGAGCGTCGACTCGCATATGGTTCCGAAAATGGTAGTCGTGGCATGACCAAGCGCCGCACCAACAATATCGTGCGACGGCGTGGCGGGTCCGGCATTTCGATGAAAGTACCACTGGGACACGGTCGCGGCCGTCGTGGCCCTGTGCACGCTGTTGATCACTGACATGGTCCACATGTACAGGAAGACAAAGGCGGCGCCGAGCCACCAGCTGGAGACCTGAATGACGAAGCGTACCAGAGACCTCGAGAAGTGTCCCCCCATGAAGACACGCGTGAACATGACGAGCCAGGCCCAAGTCCAGACGACAATCAGTCCCAGGCAGCTGAATCCCATGATCAGCAGGGCGGGGTTCTGCGCAAGAATCCTCGACGAGAATTGCAGAATCTCGATGGCCTGCTGGATTGCCCTCCGACTCTTTGTCACCATCCAGAGCCAGAGAAGACACGAGGCGCCGGGAAGCAGGGCTGCCCATCGCAGCACCTTATCCTGAAAGCTGGAGCCGTGCGTTCTCCCCTTGAACGATGATACGAAAGCATAGAGAGAGAAGGAAAGCATGATGATCGGCACGGCGATGAGAATGACGCTGACAAGCGGTCGTACAAAGGAACGCAGTGCCGCTAGCCAGATGAGCGAGACAAAGATGGCGACGACGGTGTCGACGGCCAGCATGTGAAACGATCGTTGTAGTGTCGTGTATATAGTGTCGCCTACAGGGCTCTTGTTTGGCGAGGTGTGCAGCCATACCAGTACAAAGGTAGAGAGCATCGCTGCAAAACTGATAAGGAATATCCAAGCAAAGAAGGGATCATGCCGGAACAGTTCGCCTTCGACGTATGGCGGCGTAGCCTCCTCCATGGGCTCACCCGAAGCCGGGTCCTCTCGTTGTAGACTGCTGACGTCGGAGTGATCTGTCGATGGTCGTCGTAATAAAAACGGTGCTTGTTCTGCGGTCTGTTGCCTGAAACGTTGAAAGGGAGGTGGGCTCGAGTCGGTGTGTGTATCGCCGAGAAGCGATTCCGGAGGTTCATCATCGTCTTCCTCTTGGGACTCGAGCCCTACATCGACCATGACCGACTTTGAGGCCGGAGACTGCCGCAACGTTGCGCTGGGTTTCGATGAGACCTCTGTAGGCTCCTGTAAGAGACTGTCGTGCGCCTCCTCGCGCTGGAACCCACTTCTCGTACCAGTCCAGCTGCTCTTGATGCCTCTTCCCACTCTGGTCCGCTCCTGGTACGGATCACCATCGTAGTCTGTGCTTCGCTCGAGCGAACCCTTGCTGTTATTGAAATCGGACTCGGTGCTCTCAGCAAGTTTGCTGGCGGCGGCTACCCGCCGAGAGCGCTGCAGGGCGAGGAGGTCGGCGGCCTCGCGTTCTCGCTCCTCCTCATCGTCCTCCTCACGAAACTCATCGAGGGCCCCGTGAAATAGCGGCGCATCCTGGGCAGCCGAGATCCGTGATGCAAACGCAAGGTGGCCGAAACGAGATCCGGTGCCGTTTTGCTGATACGGGTTGCCGCCGTATGCCCGAGAGAGGAGAGATCTGTTACCGGGGGCCCCGCGACTCGTGGGATCACGCTGATAGTTTCTTGTGGGACGCGAAGACGGCCAGTCGGTGGTACGGCTGGAATCTTGACGGTCGGGCTGGGCAAAGTTGGAGATGCGAGACTGTGACTGGGCTAGGAACCTGGATGCGTCTAGAGAGGCGGGAGGGTTAAGTTCACGCTCGCGGTTGAGGCATGGGGCTGAAGGGGCACGCACATTCGGAGAACATGTTGTGTTTGGGGTGTATCCGCCAAGTCCACGCCTCGCAGCGAATACATCAGCTGCTGGCCCCTGAAGAACCGCGTTGGAGTTTGTCGTGCCGGTCAGAGTCTGTCGGTCGGATGTGTCACGCGGAAGTGATATATCTGACGCGGGTTCGATGACGCAGGTAAACGGATGGCAAGACGGAGCGGTCTGAGTTGTCGTGGGTGCGGGAGTGCAAATGATGTTAAGAAAATGTCTGTATCTGATTGTGTTGGTGATGAAGTGATGAGTGAGGATAACAATGTGTCTGTCGTTTGACGCTGATGCCAATCTTTGTGTGTCAAGTCACCGAAACCGAGGCGGGCGGTCATGGGACGTTGGCTGGGGAGCGTGGGGACGCTGTAGGATGACTGACATGGCAGCTGACTATCTGCTAAGCCATAGGTACACCGGATGTGCCCCGATACCCTGAAAAGTGCTTAGCGGCTCGATGAGGCTGTACTGCAGCCACTCTACCCATATACGGACGGTACCTGAAGACGCGGCTCTTATCAGTTCCGTAGACGAAGCAGTACATGAGGAACTAGCAAGAGGTACCAACGACGTATTGGCACGGGCACAGGCCGCGAGCCGGTGACGCATCCGTCCACAGCGAATGGCTGCATCCTGTGCACCTCGATCTACTCCTGGCCATTTTCTACCTCATACCGTCTATAATCTGGTCATCAGCAATTATACTTTTTTTGGGGTTTTTTTTTTCTTTTTACTGTCCCTTCTTCTCACTCTATCTTTTGTTCCGTCACTAAATTCGGGCATGTACAGTATTAGCCTTTTGCGTGCCTTCGTCCATCCTAAAAGCTACAGTACGTCGGCACGGAGGCACACGCAGAAGATCTCTATAGCTCAATCATCAATAAGTGGTCTCTGCTTCTCCTCTTTTCTTCTTTTGCCAAGTACGATTGTTAAAGCATTGACGCTCTACGTCTACCGGCACCCATGGTTTCTCAATTTGCCATGGCTCTTAGGAAAGAGCCGGCCACGGTTTCATGCGAATAACAATTGCTAGGAGCATACTTCGAGCTGAAGTATTCTTCTCTCAATATGTTTGTGGAGCTACATGGTGGCTTCAGACTGCTCATATTGCGGAACAGCTCCAGCCCATCTTGCTTAGATCCTCACGACCCACGACCCCCAAGTATATGTTCCATTTGTCCTCGTTCATGCAAGAGAAAAGCCAAAAAGAAATTCTAAAATTCTAAACTTCGTATGGATCCAAAGCTAAGTTCACTTGAATGGGATTGTCGTAAAGCTTTCGGCAATCTCTGTGAGGTCACACAGGTATTGCTCCTCATCAGTATTGACGAATCTGTCTCAGCACTTTCCAGTGTCAAACGAGTCACGATCGTCGACACTTCGTAAACACCGCTTTGTGCCCACATTAATGAGACCCTTGTTCTCGCGGTCAAACGAGTCTAGTTACTTTGACTGCCGCGGATATTGGGTGGAAATCCGCCCCGGTTGATGCTACGACGAGCCGTCGGCGGATTGCGTCCACGATCGAGAAGATCTCACGCCTGTTCACTTTGCGTCGTGCAGTCATCAAGGGAGAGGTTTGACCACGGGAAGATTGGACTTTTGTATCAAGACAACACGGATGGACCTTCCCTCGCTTTTCAAGTCATTTTCTCGTTCAACCGCGACGCTAGAGCGATTCGTAAAGGCGGGCTATGGCTATTTCGACTCGGATCTATTAGAACAGACGTTGGGCTGCAGACTAGACACGCGAGGCTGAAATAAGAGCATGCCACTCATCTATTCTAGGTTTCTTGACCATTTAAGCCACCATCTTCTGAAACATGAAACCTCTCCCGTAATCTTATACTTTGGCAGCCCATCCCATCGGCGAATTATCGTAATGTGGCTGTGAGACTTTGCTTCATCAATTTGTGAGTGCTGAGACATGCGGGGAACCAGGAAACTACCAAACGACAGAAATGTCTTTTAATATGGACCTTACCATAGGGCGACGATTCATGGGGATGGTGGTGACTAGAGGAGAGAGCATACCTACAGGAATACAAATAGGCATCATCGCGGTCTGGAATCAGTGCTTCTGCTCGAGAGTTACAGGATCTATGAAAACACTGGTTGGGCGAGGAAAATGTATCAACAATACTCGCGAAAGCAACAAGGAAATCCATATCGATTGACTATTTGCATATCAAAGGACTTCAGTCAACGCTGATTAGTAGTATATGGTCGACCCATGATCCATCACCTCGTATATCCTAAGTAAATGCTCGAATGTGTTGTGAACCACGAAAGTGAAGTCGCTACGTTGCCCCCCGACTGACAAGAGACTCTTTGAAACACCGTATTAAAATCATAAATGAAGCCAGCCCTTGTATCCGTCCCCGGAAACACCTGACCAAAATCAAACCAAGAACTTTTCACTCCCCGCCTGCTGTCTAGACCACTGATATCCCGCCGTCGACAAGTATATCTGCCCCCGTGATGTAGCTTCCCGCCTTGCTGACGAGCATCACCACCGCCCCCGTCAGCTCCTCCGGGCCGCCCAACCGGCCCACCGGCGTCCTCTGCGCCCAGGCCTTGCGCCTCTCCTCGGCCTCGCCGCCGCCGCCGCCGCTCCCCGACGCCGTGTCCATGAAGCCGGGGCTTATGCTGTTGACCCTGATGCCGTACTTGGCCCACTCGGCCGCCAGCGAGCTCTTCATGGATATCACGGCCGCCTTGGCCGCGTTGTAGTGCACCTGCGGCTGGGGAACGCCCGCGGTGGCCGGCGCGGCGGCGGCGCGGCCCGCCACGCCGCTCGTCATGAGCACGATGCTGCCCTCGGCGCGGCGCGCCACCATGGCGCGCGCGGCCGCCTGCGCGCACAGGAACGCCCCCGTGGTGTTGACGTCGAGCAGCCGCCGGAAGTGCTCCGGGGCCATCTCGAGCGCGTGGCTGGCCGACGCGATCCCCGCGAGGCACAGGCAGGCGCTCACGGGGCCGACCTGCTGCTCGGCCCGCCGCACCCCCGCCTGCACCGCCTCGGCGTCGGTCACGTCGACGAGGGCGAAGCTGATCCTGGCGTCGGGGAAGTCGGCGCGGAGCCGCGCGGCGAGGGCCTCGCCCGCCTCCGCGTACGTGTCGAAGATGGCGAGCCCGCGGAGGCCGTGCTCGAGCAGCGCGCGGCAGGCGGCCGCCCCGACGTCGCCGGCGCCGCCGGTGACGATGGCGTTGCCCTTGACGGCGAAGCGGGCGGCGGCGCGGTCGCCGGGCGCCGTGACGACGGTGCCGGTGCCGCTACTACTGCAGCTACCTCGAGGGGAGGACGAGGCGGCTGCGGCCTCGGGGCCGGTGGTGTCTCGGGCAGCAGCAGAGCTTGTGTCGTTCAGGACCATGCGCAGGTTCGAACGGTACCGGGGCTCGGATCGAGGATCCGACATTCTTTCCACGTGGATTCTCAGAGTATCTTTAGTAGTAATTAAAAGAAGAGGCACGTGCATGCGGGGGTCGCTGTTTCGACAAAGGGAAACAAATGAGGAGAACGAACGACCTCTCGGGAGCAATCAAAGTTGGCGCAGTCGGGGTATCCTGCGTGTGTATTTATACGTGTGTAGTCCTACGTATATATATATATATATATATATATATCAAAAGTATGAAGTCTATACTAGAAGGGATGGAAAGGAAAGCCACAATTCGCCAATAGCTACGGGGACCTTGAGGCATTGTATACTCGGGTGGGCGATGCGAGTGGTTGGCTGCTGCGAGCTTTTTTTAATCTAAGCTTATAGCTTATGTATAAGTCGGAGTATTTTGATACTCGAAGCAGTCTTCTATTGGCCGATCACTTTCTGGAAGAAGAGTAAAGCCCGCTGAGGCTGTAGGAGGACAACCCTGCAGCGGCAATGGGGATCGATGGGTAGGGATGAGGAGTCATTCACCGCATGATTGGCTGAGACTCGAAGACGGTCAGGAGACATGTAGCTATAGCTCATATTGGGCCCGCGCGTTTCGAAAAAGCCACACGAGAGTCGTCAGTGGCGACGTGACCCGCCCACGTAACCTCGCGTCATACTGCAAAACGACAAAAGCCCCGGCAGGCTTGATAGCTGGAGTTTGCCGCGCCGAGTGACAGATCGAGAAACGCGTACTGGGATGCGGCAGTTATGTTGCCAAGGTTTTCATGTCTCGCCCTTTTCCTTGGCCTGTCTTCTAACATTCTTCAATATCCTCTTGGACAGACACCACAAGGTGCGATATGCCAACCTCCCGCTGAGTTGTCATTTTCAGGATTAACACATCCTCTTTGCCTCCCCTCCCCTCCCCTCCCTCCTTCTTCTTCCCTTGTCAAGCCAATATCCCTGACCTTGCCGAAATGTCCGGAGCGGAAGTCGCAACAAAGTGGGATACTACATACTAGAGCCTTGCCTTTAAATGGAGGCGTAGTAGAGTCAAAGGAACAGAGTGGCCAGGGGGGGTGAGGGGGGAGAAGGAAGAGAAGGGGGGCGAGGCTTTGAGTCCTGTTTAATTCTCCATTCGAGTCGTAAGGAAAATAGTTAAGCGACAGTTTTTTTATGGGTTTTCGCGCTCTTGCTTTAATAGGAAATCAAGCGTTCTTAATAAGCGAGCTAGTGATTCATGTATTCATAATTTGTTATTCATCTTGTATCCAGAGAGATGTGAAATCATGCAACACACATTGGCGCCCTATCCGCCGGACCATGACCCTGTTCGCCGTTTTCTTTCTTGCCTGCCGTGTCTCCTCATAGTGCGCATCCTACCGAGGCATACTGTGGGATCAATTTATAGTATGAATGATATGAGCCCACATTATGACCACGAGATGGGCGGTCACGGTATGTCTGCAGCATGCGGGCATCATCCGGGCTTCCCTTTCTGTCCATTTTGGATCTCCCTCCCCTAGAATGTCTTCCGGCATGCGTCCATAAGACAGTATCTATGCAGCGGAACACGAAGGAACCGGCATCCTAGGAACAGCCAGCATGACCAAACATTCCACTTGTAGACTTGTGCAGCTATCTTGCCCCGCGGACTCAAATATTCCCCCCCCCCCCCCCCTCCCCTCCCCCCTTCCATGGCCGAAAAAATTCCCGAGAATTATTTTCCTCTCTTTATTGCCTTGTGTCCCGAGGCCGAGTCATGTTTGCGGCATTCGGTCAAGTGGCGTTGATAAAGGAGCGTCAATGGCGTTCTCAGCCACGCGCTAATTGGTCATTCCGGTGACACATTGCGACCCCAGAGCAGAGAGCTGCGAGAATTGGGCCCCAATCGGTCCTTGTTTAATTGAACATTTGTCAGTGGAAGTCGAGCGGGTGGGACGAGAGAGAAGTTTCCGGCGAGGCTAGACCCCGGCCATGAGCGTGTCAAACGAGCAGAGCATTGACGGAGCAGAGGATATGGAGCTGCAGACTCGAGATGAGACTAGTTCCAGAGATAAAAGTGTAGTGACCACGCCAAGAACCAGTTCTGGTATTGGATTTGCATGCGAAAGCCGGAGGCAGTGGCGATCAAGACTCCTCCCAAAAAGCCAAGCCGTTCCGGATTTTCTGAACAACTAGTTGGCGTGCTGAGCTTTTTCGACCGAGACAATCGTAATGAGTTATACGAGGCCTCTACAAATATGTCTCGTGGACACGCGTCGGAACCAGCAGCTGAAGAGCTAGTATCCACGTCGCCTCAAGCAGGGCTATCCCGCCAACTTGTTTGAAGGCCGAGGGTAATTGTTATTGTGAGACGCGGCCGTGATAATCAGGTCAATCTACGGTCATCGAAAAAGCGACTTTCCGATGATAGATGCACATCTGCGATTCAAATACTTGATTGAACGAGATTTCCTTCTTTTGATGCCCTTGATGCTCCAGTCTACTAAACTGGATCTCATGAGCCGTACGTTTGCCAACTCGTGGGATCCACGGCGTTAGGCCTTTCTACCCTGGAAAGTTTGCAGTACTCGAGGAAAGCTAGAAACGGCTGCGGCGATGGCAACCTCATCAAGACTCTGAATGCCCATGTAGCCATTGCCTAGCTGATTGATTGAAATTGTATATATACTTGTCAGTCTGCTTATTAGAAACTCAAATTCGGACCACAACCGATCAAGATATGAAGACAAATTGCATCAGGGTTTTGGCTTTTAGACTACCGTGAAGCAGATTGCCAGTTGCTATCCGGACTTCCAGCGAAGGAGGAGCAAGGCTACTAACTACGCTTCGTCACCCTCCACGAGCCACGTTTGACCTATCGGACCGTGGTTGATTCCTCGGTAGAATGATGAAGAGGAAGAGATGGGTAGAGTAAATGACATTTATACTGCTGGCTCTTTTCTTGAAAAGTTGTCAATCTCCAGCTCGGCTCATAGTCAGCTGAGACACGCCTCGTTATCCCGCAGCATCCACATGACCGTGTCTTAATATCGGTGCGCCCCGGCAAAAGCCGCGGAAAGTTTATGCGTAGGGCTCGTATACTATTCTGTTAGTATATCACATGGATATAGTGTATGGATCCATGTCTTATATATTTCCTCTCCACTATCGTTGCACACATCATATCCGGGCCAGGGAAGACTGCTCATGTATGGATAAGCGTCTACATATGTACTGTGCAATGACATATGGGAGGGATCGCTCGAGGAATCAGGAAGGTATGGCCGTGACCAGACATAGCGTAGGAAAGTTTGAGGCTTAACGAATACATTGCCGCAAGGATATGATGTCTCGTCCAGAATGTCCTGCTGTCTTAGGAGGTGGAATGAAAAGGAGTAGCCGTCGTAGCTGTCGTTGTAACAGACTCTTTACAACAGAAAGACCAATTATAGAAGCCCGAAATTCAAACGATACGTAGCTTGATATAATAGATGAGGCAGTCATGTATCTTAAAGTTAAGCTTAAAAGTTTTAGGAAAGATTTATATCTATAATGTGCGCCACCTCCTTGAAGACCTGGTAAAAGTTTCTATACAGCCTATTCAGGCCGAGGATGATTTCCCCCCTCCCCGTTATGAAGTATTTAAATGCTTTACAAAGATATTGAAATCACCTATAACCATTTTCTTCAAGTCAATCGATCATTCACTTGAAAAATATTTAAGAGATAATAAGTAGCAGTGGTTATTAGGTATCATAAAGACGGACATCCTGGGATCTAGCACTTACTACGTACCTTCCCTAGTACTACTAGACAAAGGTACACGTATAGTAGCACGGAGGAGGTACTGTACATGCTGTACCGTGCCTAGTAAAAGCGCAACGGAGCTGGTAGCTCTTCCCCACAGCGGCCCGCCGTGACAACTGCTGCTGCCCAACTATGACATTGCCCATGCTCGCAGCACAGTACGTGTACAACTAAGTAGTATATTTTCACTGCTCTGTCAAATATCCATTCCTTTTGGGAATCAACGACGTCAGTCATTGCTCTCTCTTCGAGAACTATTTCCCAAGTTATCAAAGCCATGCTGTAGAAAGGCATTCTCCAGCAGCGGCTCAAGGACCAGAATTACAGTACGGGAAATCCTTCTCTACCTCGGCACTTGGTGCTTTGGTTAGTACCTGCTAATGTCCAGTGCAGGGCAGTACATGCTGCTGGAGTACATGAAGTACCTACCCACTACTACTAGTAATTACCTGTACTTAATACCAGTAAGGCACCGTACTAACACCGTACAGTACTAACGTGCCTGCCACAGTGCCAATCCAGCTCGTGCACCCATGCGTCACAGTGACGGCCTGATCATCGGCTCTTGTCGCGGAACTTGCCTTTGCCGCCGCCACCACTTTTTCCAGCCGCCGCCGACCGAATTCTCCCCTTGTCCCCCGGTGCGCCGTGCCACATCTTCATGGAAAACAAGCTTCTTGTTTGCTTTTATTTTTCTCTCTTTTCATTTTACCCACCCCTCCAGGAAGCCTGATCGCCCTTAACCGATTCCGCGAGGCACACACCCTCATTTACGCCGAAAACCTTCCCCACAGCTTCCTCCCCCTAACCCCCCCCCCCTCTCCCCTTGGCTCCTTTTTCGCCTTCCATGGCTGCACCGTGGGACTTTATTGCTAAACTCGTCTGCATCGGCGACTCGGGCTGCGGCAAGTCCAGCTTGACCATTCGCCTCTGCGAGGGCCGCTTCTCGCCGCATCACGATGTCACCATTGGCGTCGAGTTTGGCTCGCGCATCGTCCCCGTCGGCCCTCCTCACAGCAAGACCGTCTCTTCCCCCACAGCTGCCGCCGGCACCGACTCGACAGCCTCCGTCACCGACACAGCGGCCTGCCATGCCACTCTGAGGGGCCTGCCCGAGCCCCCGCGCGACACGAGCAAGTCGTCTCCTTCCGCTCCCCAGAAGCACATGAAGCTCTCGCTCTGGGACACGGCCGGCCAGGAAACCTACAAGTCCGTGACGCGTTCCTACTTTCGAGGCGCTTCCGGCGCGCTGCTCGTCTTTGACCTCTCCCGGCGGCAGACCTTTGAGCACGTCACAGATTGGCTGAATGACCTGCGGCAAATAGCCGAGCCCGACATCGTCGTCGTCCTCGTTGGCAACAAGGCCGACCTGACCCAACAACGGTCGGGGACAGCGCACCCCGACGGCGGCGACGGAGACAACAAGCGGCAGGTGACGCGGCAGGAGGCCGAGGAGTGGGCACGGCGCAACGGGATACTGGAATACGTCGAGACGAGCGCCAAGAGCGGCGAAAACGTAGAGAATGCCTTCATGCGCGTCGCCGAACGTATATACCATAATATACAGGCCGGAAAGTACGACTTGAATGACCGGAGATCTGGTGTCAAGGGGCCTAGTGCTGGCGGTGGCGGTGCTGGTGGTCGACAGGTCAGGCTCACGGCCAACGCGGGCAAGTCCATGACGGCCGGATGCTGTTAAGAGAACGAGAAGGACTCCGGAACAGATGCTCTAGGCAGCTGAACATGGGGACAAACAAAATAGACGCATATATAATGTTAATACTACAATACTGAAAGATCGACACAAGCCATTCACCTGGCGGCCGAGGATGGGCAAAAACCAGTGCCTTTCTCTTCAGCCACCACACCGATCATACGAAAACAAGATCGAATGCGGCATTGATGCACAACTTCTCCGACCAATTCATCATTCGATATCGACTCATTCACCATGCGAGCACATAAATCTCTTCGCCGTACATTGCCGTACTGTTTTGCTCGTCTTAAAGAATCGCAACCATTACCATTTATTGCTATACTAAACAAGAGAAAAAAAAAGACCCATCGACTTTTGCCTTTCTTACCATCTGTTGTACATCTCATTGCAAACGTTTTCGTGACATTCTCCATTTTCTTTCTCTATCCACTCTCCCCAGTTGTGCTCAACACGTTGCGCCTCTGAATCCCTACAGACGTGGCGGATGCATCCCTAATATCAGCCACACTCTGAAAGTCGTACGGCGATCATCGCACCACCCCTCCCGCTTTAGTCGCTGATACGCCATGTATCGAACCACTTCATGTAAGAATACTGCTGGTTGGGACCCGTCATGCCCCAGCATATAGGCATAAAAGCGATGTAAAGGCCGACGATGACG
Organism: Niveomyces coronatus; assembly: GCA_018831755.1. Taxonomy (NCBI): domain Eukaryota; kingdom Fungi; phylum Ascomycota; class Sordariomycetes; order Hypocreales; family Cordycipitaceae; genus Niveomyces; species Niveomyces coronatus. Next base: position 37,718 of record JAFEME010000063.1, on the reverse strand, counting down.
GCATACAGCAAACCGTACACAGCGCCTTGCACGTTCTGGCTGCGATTGCGCATCATCCAATCCACGAAGAAGCCGAGCGCAAGAATGGCAAAGTAAAGAGCAGGGTAATAATGGTGGACATATGTGACACGGGCCATGATGACAAAAGGGAGATAGTGAAGGAACCAGCCAATCACGGGGTAGATGCCAGCGTAATGAATATGATCGACCTCGCCGTTGTCGAGATCTTTGAACCCGCGCTGCCACCGGAGAAGGTACCAAGCCACAACGAGACCGACGAGACCGAGAGACACAGTAGAGCCCCAGTATATGAACGGGTTGCCCAGTAGGAAGTACTTGACGATGTTGTCGTCCCAGCCGCACATGCGAAGGCCGACATGCAGTATAGGCCACTGCCACCACTGAGAAGCAAGGTCATCTTGCTTGTCGGGGTCCGGCACGAGAGCGTTGTTCGACGTCATCATGGCGACATTGAGATGAATGAAGTCGTGGAAGAATGGAGACTTGTACGAGCCGGGGTCCCCAGGTGGAAGCTTGTCATTCCAGTGCGATTCAATATTCCAGTGTGTGTAGGCATCCCGCGGGTTGTTCTTTTGCGTGCACGTAACCTCGATTTGCTTGAAACCCCACTGTGGAAGGTTCGTGTTGCCGGCTCGAAGGTAGCAGCCCAGAACGGGGTGCTTCAACCTGAAGGAAGTGGCCAGAGTACGAATGCGACTACGATCGCGCGACGCTGCGTCACGAACAACCTCGATTTGCCAATGGTCCTTGTCGTCGCCAATGGTCAAGTTGCCGTATGAGGAAACCTCGCGATCGCTCTTAGTCACAGGAGCAGCGATTTCGTGGGAGTGCAGATTGCGCCCTGTAGATGCGTGGATGAGGCGAATGACAGATCCATCGGAAACGTAGCGAATGTCGGTGTCATTGCCGTTGAAGTCGGGTTCATTGCGGTTGGGCAGGATAAACCAGTCGTTATTCGCGTCCTTGTGATGGTAGCAAGTCACCTGCTGCTGCTGAGAGCCTTCGGGATAGGTTTGGACGTGCGAGTGAAGAAGACCGCCGCCGTAGCCCATATTTTTGAGGGTGGCACGAGAACCCATGGCAATTTCTAGAGGACTGTCCTTTCCAACATCCGTGCCTTGCAAATTAGCCTGGAACAGAGAGCTCATCTGCGCATCGCCAGGCCCACTCTTGCTGAGAATCGCGAAATGTAGGGCGAAAGAAAGCATGTAAATGAGAAAAGGCACAATAATGAGTCCAACGACACGGGTCACCACGTGTGCACCTAGAGTAGTCACAGGCATCTTGGTGTTGCCGAACTTGTTCCATAGATCCTCGGCAGTATAGAGACCGACGAGAGCAGTGACAAAAAGGCCGACAAGCTTGACGCTGCAGACACAACCAATGCTGACGCCAGTCAGGAAGAGCCAAAGGAACCACTCAGGCTCGAAGCTGTTGTGGCGCTGATTATGAAACTTGGCCCAGCAGAAGACTGTGGCGACAGTGCCACAGAGCAGCATTGAATCGAGAAGAATGAAGCGACTGATTGTCGTGTATGAGTTTTCGCAGAGCACCATCAGAGTCACAAGCCAAACAGCAGCACGGCGAAGCTTGAGCTCCTTGGCAGTATAGTAGGCCATGGGGATGCAGACAATGCCGAAAAGGGCATTGAAAGCACGCATTAACGTGAAGTTCACGTCCTCGGGATATTTTGCACCGGAATTGAACTCGAAAGAACCATTGTAGCCAGCCATGACACCGGATAGTCCGACAAGCATCTTGCCGAGCGGGGGGTGGACGTCGAAATAGTACTCGTGCTTGATATAATAGCTGCCAAATTTTCCGAAACTGCGCCATGTTCAGTATAAATAACTTGGTCTGCGGGTGATACGGACGACTATGACTTACTGCGCTTCGTCCCAGGTTACAATGTCACTGATGCCGATCTTCCACAGACGAGTGAAGAATGCCAGAGCAGTGAAGATCAGCGGGGCAAAGACGGGTTCCCATTGATTGAAGTGGTCGCAGAGCGTCGGTGTCTAGGATTAAATATAAGCAGAATATTTCGAGAGGTATTGCCGGGTAACACTCACTTTGCTGGTCAGCTTCTTGTCATCAGTCGGCTGCGGCGCGACCAGAGGAACAGGCGACGAGCCAGCGACGCGCTTGCGAAGGCCTTCTCCGGCATCAATGCCAGAGGCGGCGGCCCGATCGGCAGCCATTGAGTATAGCTTCACAGCGATATGGACGGAATAGTCGAGATTCGGCCGTTTTCAAATCGACGAGGCCAACCAAGGTCCACGAGTAAGGGGTGCAGCTGAAAGGACAGCAAATACAGGGAGGCGCAGCGAGAAGCCGCAAACTCTCAGATTAGAGAAAGAAGGGACGAGCAGGAAGACTCAAAGTATGGAAAAAGAAATAAACAGATGAAGAATCAAAGCCGCGGCATGCGTCGCGAAGAAAGACAGCCACGGGGGACGAGAATGGTGGATGAGAAGAAGGTGTAGTGGTGGAAAAAGAAGTTGATGGTGGCTTGCCTACGCTTGTTGAAAGGAGGTCTTGCGGATACGAACGGTTGTAGTGACCCCTGGCTCTGCGGGGGCGCTTTTGGAGGGCCTCCTTGCTGTTCAGTGCCAGCCTGGTTTGCCCAGCAGTTGTTTCTCAAGAATTACAGTACATTAGTACCTGTACGTTAGTGTCTGGTCTGCCTAGTAGCAAGTACAGAACAATACTACTACTAGTACTTCTGAGGATAGTACGTTTGTACTGTACCGAGAGCCTCGTATAGCACCCTTCGTTAGTTTTGGTACATTAGTTAGTTGTAGCTTGCTACAGTTCTAGTTTTCTAGCCAGATTACGGACAACTTACAGTCGGTCACAAAAGTTCCAAGCCAAAGCACAAATCTCACTAAAACACACCCTTTTTAATAGCTAATAACTAATAACTTACTATCTAAATTAACTCTATAATAATTATAGTAAAAAATTCCTTTAGTAAATTATACTAGTATATATTTTTTTATACTATTCTAGGTGCTAGTCTAAGAGTAATAGGTATATAAAGTTACTATAGAAATAAAAAACTACTTTTTACTAGTAAATTTAGTAAATTTTAAGTATACCTAACTTTAAAAAATTCTCTAAAATTCTGAAAAAAAATTTAATAGTCTACTAAGCTAAATTATAGTTATAAGATATTTATATTTACTATAGTAAAATAAAAAAAAATTAAGTACTTCTAAAGATAGATAATAACTATTAAAAATAGTGCTTTTTAGTGTGATTTAGCCACTAGCTCGGAACTTTTGTGACCGACTGTATAAAGCGACACTGGCACTTGTACTGTAAAGTTGTAGGTACAGTACATTAGTGATAGATAGTAGTAGTAATTGGTACTAACATGCTAACTCTAGTAACGAGTAGGTTAATTGTTCCTAGACGTCGACTGCTAAGCAGACAGGATACACTGTACTTCCGAATGCTTGTTGCTGTATCCCTTAGAATGCGCGTGTGCGTCTCTATCGAGACTCGTAGTATCAAGTCAGCGACTTCACAAGTCAAATTATCCATGGACCGCTATCCAGTTTCAGCAGCGTTTCTCGATACTCATCGGCTCGCGCTATGGCCAGTGAAGCCCAAGCCCAAGCCCCCCACCAGGGGCCTTCTAGCCACAATAACTGTGTCCATCACAGCCACACACAGTGTATACGTACAGTGCCTGCCCGCTCTTGCCGCCACAGCCTACCATCCCTCCTCCTACCTGTCTCCAAAGCCATCACATGCCATAATACCGACAGCCAGAGACAATCCGACGCCATCCTTGACAACTCATCTTGCGAAATTATCTTCTATTGTGTTAGACGTCACGGCTCGCTTCCTCTTGTCCTCGCGCCCCAGACCTGATGTGATGACATGTAGCAGCTCGCACTTCTCTCATACTAGTCATTACCGACGACGTACGCCGTGTATAGGGTCCGTCATTTACTAGCAGCAGTCCACCAAGTGTGCCCCCGGGTCAACGCCTATCTCGTGCCTCGTCCGTTGCCATGTCGTCCATCGTTTCCGACTTCCTGATCAACCCGATATTGCGTCAGGCGCGTCGACTCTCTGAGATCTCCCGCTCCACCTTTGCCGGCGAAGACAGTGCCGCGCCTGCTCTGCTTCCCGAGGCCATTAGTGACGTCTCGGAGGCCGAGCTGGAACCACGGCGCGATGCGCTCACGGCACCGTCTAGTCCGCTAGCTGGTCGGCCCGGTTCTGCTACCGGGACAGCCATTGAAGTATTGACGACGCCGTCGACGCCGCGATCTTCCACCAGCACAACGCCGCACGACCACCTCGGGTTTCCTTTAACGCCACGCAAGCCCGGCGGGCCTATACCGGAGGATGACGGCATGGGCGGATTGCGAATGCGAATACATCATATAAACTCTCTCGACATAGAACAGCACGAAAAGGCAAAATTGATTCACGATGTACTCTTGGAAGGCTACCGAGCAGCCCGTCCACAAGTTGAAACTCATAATTCTGATAAGGGACCACATCAGGAAGGACCGCCACGAGAGTCTCAGTCTCCAGCCCCCATGACTCTGGATTCTTTGAGATTCTGGCAGAACCATATTGGGCAGTCGGCAGCTGCTGATAAGTTCCTGCTGAGCGACGCCGACCTGGTTCCGACATTTGCACCCCTTCGACAATACAGAAACGTCGAAGCCAGCAATGATACAACCACCTTGTTGAGCACCATGCCTTCTCTCGGCTGTGCACATTACGAACGCAACGTCAAACTACAGTGCTCAACGTGCAATAGATGGTACACTTGCCGGTTTTGCCACGATGCCGTGGAGAATCACACCCTCATCCGCCACGAAACAAAACATATGCTATGCATGCTGTGTGGCACGCCGCAGAAAGCCTCCGAAACTTGCATCAACTGCGGTGAAGCATCAGCTCATTACTACTGCAACATCTGCAAGCTATGGGAGAATCGTAAGAGCAAGCCAGTCTACCATTGCGATGATTGTGGCATCTGTCGTCGAGGTAACGGTCTTGGCAAAGATTTCTTCCATTGCAAGACTTGTCGAGCATGCATCACAACTTCCATTGCGGGCTCTCACAAGTGTATTGAGCGCTCAACAGATTGCGACTGTCCCATCTGTGGCGAGTACATGTTCACGTCGCCGAAACCGGTGGTTTTCATGACTTGTGGTCACAGCATACATAAAAAATGTTATGATCAGCACATGCGAGTATCTTACAAATGCCCGATTTGCAACAAGAGTCTAGCGAATATGGAGTCACAGTTCCGTAATTTGGATGCACTTATCCAAGCACAGCCCATGCCTGCGGATTTTGGCGACACCAAGGCCGTCATATTGTGCAACGACTGCTCTGGGAAATGCACCGTACCATACCATTGGCTGGGCTTGAAGTGCATCATTTGTCTTTCATACAACACGGCCGAGCTGCAGATACTGGGTCGTGACCGTGAGGTGCTACAGGCTCCCAGAGCTGATCGTCCAGAGATTACGTCCGCAGTCTCCGAGGCAATCGTTACGACACAGGCCGTCGACATTCCCACAGCGGCCCGTCCCACAGGAACTATCAATCGGCGAAGGCACTCCTCCACCACGAATCTCGACACGCACTCTTTGATGCCAGAGAGAATCGCTCGGTCATTCTCACCCAATAATTTGTCATTTGATCACCGCCTGCCGCCTATCGCTGCCGCTGCCGATGATGACTCCGAAAATGACATTCTAGGGCTATGGGGTCGATCTGGTGAAGAATCTTGTGCCGATGAGGGAGAGGAGGAGTCTGGTGATAGCGGGAGCGATGAGCTTCCCGACTTGGACGACGATGAAGAGGAAGACGAGAATGAAATTGCCCTAATAGGACATCGATGAAGAGACTGCATATTGCATTCTTCAATAGCATTGGCTCATGATTGCATTACGGTAAGGAAATAATATTACTAGTCACGGATATGGCATTGTTGGTTTGGTGTGCGCATTCGGAGTTTTTTGGGTAACCTGAGCATTGTTCTTTCATAGCGAATCTGGAAGTCATTTTTTGAAGAAGCGTGTGTTGTGATGTGCAGAGCTCTATTATCTTGAAAATCGACAGAATAGAAGAACAAAACGCGAAATTGTAACAACGCAAGGTTATGGCCTGTATGCGCCCGACGCCTACGACCAGAAATTCAACCATGTGCAAACAGTCACCCGTTGTGCCCGCTACAGACGTGAATTGCGCGGGCTGTGTCGCGCTATTAACGGCCACCGTCGCGATCGATGATCTGTGCCTCGCGTCGTAGCTCCTTGATGACTTGCTATATACCAGAGGCAGCAAGTTGCACGCAGTCAGTAAGCCTGATTCAATCAGACAATGTTCGCGGGGAGGGGAAGAAGAAGCATTTTTATATCGCATCGTACCGCTAGGGCTTCTGGATTCACACCTCGCTCGATCAAGGCGATGCAGATGGACAGAGTTTTGCGATCGAGATGACAGTTCTGTCACATAAGGCGTCAGTCGCGTTCCTGCCGGGCTGGATGGCAGCGCATTTATTCATTTTTGTCTGCGTACTAGTATAGTAGATATCTCGTGAAGGATGTCGACGGCCTGTTGCGCCGCGGCGCGTTTGTCGGTATCCGGCATGGTGGACGACGTTGTCTCGGGAGAAAGGTTGATGCCGGGTTGGCAGGGCGGCGCGGTTCAAGCAACCCCGCCAGACATCGTGGACTGATGGTTCCAGAACCCTTGACCCGAACACTCGCCTGGCGCGGAATTGACTTCTTTTACTACAGATATTTATTGCAGGAGTGATTTTTCTTGAAGGCTGTGTATACCCCTCAGCTGTCATCGCGACCCTGACTGATGTTACTAGAGGTGTCCTGTCCACCGTTTGCATACGAGGCAGGCCCGCGTCAACGTGATGGAGTTTCTATTGACCGGATAAATGAAGAAATGCAAAATCCGCTCATCATATTCGCTATCAAAATATTTCAAGAAAATTACATAGCACGCCAGACGTAATCATCATAACCAGCTTTTGCTCAAACGCAACCCTGGTTCGTTTTGCAAGGGCAAGTCAATCCGCATTTGAGAGTACTGTGGTGGACTACAACCAAGATGCGTTGCACATATCAAACTCAAATGCCCGATCACGATTTCATCGCCTCGACAAACAACTCCCGCATGCCCTTGAGTAGCACCACGAGCTCTCTTGACTCGTTGACTCTCTCCAGGACTCGCTCCACGGCATCTCGCTCCAGTTTTGGCCGGCAGTGCCTCACATCGTAGTCGCGCGTCCCCGTCGCGAGCTCGAACCACGCCTCGCGCTCCCAGTTCTTCTCGTCAATGTGCGTGTACACAAACTTGAGACGGTCGTCTCGGCCCGCGCCCTCAATCTTCAGGCACAGGTTGGTGATCCAAAAGTCGAGCTCCGGAACGTTGAACCGCGACTGCGCCTCCTGCTGCTGCGCATACGCGCGCTGGGCTGCGAGCCGCGCGTCGATTTCCTTCTGCGTCTGCGCCATCTGCTCTTTGAGGTTGTTGCGTGTCGCCAGGTGGTGGTCGCGCTGCGCCGAGAGAGAGGCTATGGCGGCCTCCATCTCCTGCTTCTCCGTCTCTTCCTTTTCCATCGTCTTTTGGTAGGTCGACGTCTTTACGTGCGCAATTTCAATGTCCTTCTTCCTCATTCGCTGGTCCTCTAAAAGAGCGCGCGGTCGCAGCAGTTAGTTAATGACTTCTCGGAGGACCGGGATGGAGAAGGATTCGGTGTACCTTGCAACTCAGCAACATCTACGCGAAACTTATTGCGCTCTTCTAGCACGCGTTTGCGACCCTGGTCGATAAACGCGTCGAATTTCGTTGTAAATCTCGCCATGCGATCGCGCAACTCTTCAAAACCAAAGTTGATGTTTGGTAATTGATCCACCATGGACGGCCCGACCGGTGCCATCGTCTGCCGGCTGATGCTGCCAGAAAACGTAGATGTATGCTCAAATATAGCTGCCATTTTTAATAGTCGTACTTCGTTTTGACGCTCCTCTGCCTCGAGTACTTGGCTGTCTGTAACCGACGATATTGCCTATCGTGTTGACTATGGTGGCGCGTTGCTCGGCCGACCACACTGCAGATTGCACGTGACTTGACGTCGATAATACTTTCTTTCAGCATATTCTACTTCTCAAACATCGGCCTAGACTGAGCGGCACATAATTGACCTAGAGTTAGCCAAAGATCTGAAAATCAAGTGAAAGTCCTGTAGGGCTGTCTCAAACTCGAATTCTATCAGAATGAATGCAAACTCTACGACTCTGTGCACGCCGAATCTGAAAATTTCTACAGACCCAAATGGCTAGAGCGCATGGCTTCGCCGGCCATAGCTGCGGTGATGCAGGAATCTTCACCTACCGCTTGAATAGCCAAGACTCCGAAAGCAGTATTGGAGCTCTCGCATCGACCAGAAATATCGAAAAGGGCAAGAATGCTTTTCTCCTTCCTACACTGCAGCCTGTATTCTAATGTCGCACGCAGAACCTCGCTTTTGCATTGTCGGTGCATCCACAGAACTTTATCCGCCCGCCGCCTCAGTAAAGCTAAGCGAAAGTTACCCTCGCGGGAACACTCTCAAAGAACAGCAAAGATGGCTGGAGGCGTGCTGTCCCGATGCTTCGATGGGCAACTTTTCATACCGAGGACCTCTTGGTGAGACTGTTTCGCGGTTTGGAGCACGCGGCGAGCACAGCAGTGACATGCCTCTGCTCGCGACTGGCTCCATGCCTCGTGTCTCTAGTGATGGGCCAGCCAGAGTGGTTCCTTTTCTCGCTTCTACAACAGGGGAATGCGGTGAGATCTTGCGTTTCACCGTAACGGACGAAACAGATCGGCAGTCAACAGACAACACAGACGCGTCAACTCAGCTCCCCGTAATTGCCCCATCATGTAACGAGAGGGAAGTTTTGTGGGCGTCCGACGGACTTCCTATTACCCAGGTCAAGTATTTCGAGGGTCTTTTAAACAAAAGCGATATTCGTTGGGTACTCGTTCAGAAGCAAACTTCCACAACAATCCTACAGCCAGAGTACCATCCGTCCACGGAGACCATCAACAGATCGTTGCGTGGATCAGAGTCAGCACAATCAGAAGCTTCAATCACGGCAAATCCTATTCTAACAATCAGTCACACTGAGACAGGGGGCAATGCACACTCCGACGTTGCCTTCTGCCCGGCCAGCCACGGCCAGAGTCCAATTCTCGCATTCATAGATGAGTGTGGCTTTTGGAGCACGTGGAAACTTCGCGGAACCTTTCATTTAGGCTCCAATACTGTCAGCATCGTACGGCACCTCTGTGGTCATATCAACAGCGGGCTTTGGCCCGAGTATCCAAGGGTACACAGTTTTTTAGCCGAAAAGCACGGCATATTGGTCATCACGGCGCCGAAACATGCCGCGGGCAATTATCCTACAGCAGATCCTAAGTCATCTACTTCCCCTCTCTCAATACTTCTTCTGTGGAATAGTCGTCTACTTCAGGCTATTCATATACAGTCCGGCGCCTTGGTGTCAGACTTGGAGCATTTTTGGACACCAGACAATGCTAGCGATCGAATCATCGATATTCAGCGTTGCCCGGCTGTGACAAGTCGCGTCTTCATAATCACGGAGCAAAGTCTTGTTTGGGCCGAGATATGTAGCGACCGAGAGGGACTAAGCACCATCCACTCGATACCTCACATTGGTGGCAGGAGATCAAGCCTTAGAATCGCGTCATGTATGTCGGACAGCAGCACTCTTCTTGTCCTTTTGTACTCGGCGCAACTCAGCATCACGTCTGTGCTCTGGTTCGACATCAATGGAGATAATGACTTCGTGCGTTGGCACCGCCAAGTTGTGGACTTCCCTCGGACAGCACACCTCGGATCCCAGTCAGTTGTCTATCAGATCAGTATTGTTCCACTGCGGTCACGGCGTCCCAGCAACGGCTACGCTTGTAAACTCTGCTCAAATCACGAAAAGCATCAACAACAATTTTTTCAGCTCAGTACTCTACTTAATGATCTGAGCCTAATACGTGATATCTGCACTGTGCTGTATTTTTCCTATCAAGATGATGCACGAGTTCCCAAGCCTCTTGCGGAAACAGTAACAGAGCGGCAATGCCAGTGGGAAAAGAAGCGGGAAAGTTACTTCCAAGACTCCATCTCTCATAAGACTATGACGGCAGAGAGATCAGCTTCGGCGGTACAGTATCGCGGTTCTGGGGACGATAAATTGGTCTGGCTGAAGCGCGATCATGTTGGAGTTCAACGGCCTGTCAAACTGAACATGAGGCAGTTGTGTCTTACACTAGGGCAAGACTTGCTGAAAGCACAGAGTGATGGGCCAAAGGGTCTATCTCGTGGCCTCATTGCAGCCATTCAAGAGCTCCTCGACGTGATTAAAATGGGAAACATGACTCCGCTTACCACTTGGTATGTATTATGAAGAAACGGCCAGAACATCACTGATGCTTTAGTAGGTACCAGGTAGCGGAGACTCTGGGCGAAAATGCCGAACTGGACACTCTAGATAACGGCATGGAAATGGATATAGAAGATCTATTTGGTACCGCAAACGGCAGCAGAGTCATTACGCAGATCCGTCGGTTCAACGAGAGAGAACCAGCAGACACGATCATTAGTTTTGCGTACTTGTACGATCAATACTGCAACCTCTGGCTTGATTATACGGACTCGCGGGTTCCAGATGCGATCCAGGAAAAGCGGAAGGTTTGGGCGTCGGAAGTGGCGAGAAGTTTTCTCTACTCGAGCTACGGCGTTTTGATCCAGGATACACCGCTGCTTCGGCCGCTTTATCCAGAGAGCTCACAGAGCCGTCCCGACAAGGCAGAGACAGGCTCCGTCCTCGCGACATCTCCAGGCCGTAACGCTCAGTCATCTCAAGAGCTGCCCGGATTAGTCGCTGATGCCGACGGAGCCATAGCCAGGTTACGTTTGCTCATGCCCTCGCTCATTTGCAAAGACGTCTCGATATCCAAACCACATGGCTTACTCTCTCATTGGCCGAGTGAGCGTGGGCGCGATGTGGACAACTATACATCGGCTATGGCCGTTGACTCTGATGACGAGGTACGAGCGGCCCGGAAGAGAATGTTCAGCAAAGAAGCGAATCGCAGATCGCAGTTGGACCAATTCAGGCGACAGACAATGTCAAGGCGGAACGTGATGCAAGATAACAGGCCGGATGCCAGAGCGTCGTCTCCCGGTCCTTCACGCATACAAATCCAGTCTAGTCAGGCCTTTCCCAATTCATCGCAGAATCAGAGTGCTTCGACGGCGCAACTAACCATGAGCCAACCGGTCTCTGGGGCGTTTGGCACTCGCAAGAAAAGGGCAAAGCCTAAGAGAAAGAGCGGGTTCCGGTAGAAGTGTAGATTATGCGCGAGTAAATGCAGCCATCATTATAAAATGCACATGACGAGCATCTCCATACAGATGCTTGTGAGCTTTGTTGTTTGTGATGCATCCGTTCCATCGTGTTTGGTGGGGCTTGACAGCTGCTGCAGGCATCGCGGCTTTTGCGAAGTGTAGCGCCTTGACCTTGACCAACTGAGCCTTTACTTCATCATCTTGAATCGACAGACGATTCGATCATTTGCAGTCCATTAGCGACCCGTTTTGCGTCTTTAACGTATCCGGTCGATTGAGCCGCAAATGTCGCATTCACACTGCCACGATGAGCATGGCGGCGGTCACGGCCACGAGCACGACCACTCGGATGACATCACGCCAGCCCTTCAGTCCTCCCTGTACGAGCAGATCAATTTTGACGAGATTGTCACGCTCAACGAGTCGCGGCGTGACGCCGGCAAGGCCATTGTCAAGAAGACGTGGGCAGAGCGCCTGGAGCTGGAGCCTGAGCTCGAGAGCGACGCCGATGCGCAGCTCCTCATGACTATCCCGTGAGCCCCTCCCCTTTTTTATTTTATTTTTCTTCTTCATCTCTTCTCTTGCGTGCCATCATCACATATCGTGCCCCTGACAGAGATCTCCCCACAATGCCAGATTCACGGCGCAGGTCAAGCTGCACTCCGTGCTAGTGCGCACGTCACCGGCCGAGTGCGCCCCGCGAACGCTCAAGCTGTTCGTGAACCAGGAGGGCCTCGACTTTGACGCCGCGGAGGAGGCGCAGCCCGTGCAGACGCTGGAGCTGTCGCGGACGACTGAGGTGCAGGATGTGCCGGTGAGGCGGGCGCTCTTCGGCAAGGTGCAGCGGCTGGGGCTGTTCTTTGCGGACAACTTCAGCGGCGACGAGGACGAGGTGTCGCGCATCAGCTACGTAGGGTTCAAGGGGGAGTGGACGAGGCTGGGCAAGGCGCCGACCAACATCATCTACGAGGCGGCGGCGCAACCGGGGGATCACAAGATTAAAGGCACGGATGTGAATGCCATGGGTAGCGGGATTGGAGGACGGGGACCTGGGGTCAGAATCTGTTGATTACTCTCGCTTTCGAGAAGTTAGAGAGTCCGAGTGGGAACTTGGTTCAGAAAATTTATGAATATACGATTATACTCTATTCTGTACGGAGATTACCAAACAGTTTTAATACCTAGATTTGACACTGTGCTCTGCGGAAGCTGTATAGAAAATATCTTCAAGGCATGGTCTGTGACTCCTAAGCGACGAGAGAGTATCGAAGCCAACTCAACAACATGTCTGTCGTTATCATTATTCGATGTATAAACTACTCGCGACTTTTCAGGTATGATTCTAAAATGTTGTAGTATCACGACTATATATGCAGGCGATATACTTGCAGCTAACTAAGATATGGTGCACGTGATCGCAGTGGCCAAAGACTCACTGTAGCACGCGGCCTCGGTGATTGTAGATCGCAGTAGGCCTGGGTTCAATGCTAATTTGACATATTAAGGCTGTCACAAAGGAACGAGTATGAATATTGTCTATGTATTGCCTTTTAAAGCTATTTTGTATTGATTTTCATAGATTCTCCGAGTTCTGCAACAGACGATAGGTGTACTGTAGGTTAGTGAACGAGGCCACAGCTGAGAGCGGCAGGACTTGATTGGATCCACTTTATCCTTCCACAGCTCAACAGCAGATGATTCTGATGGACAACTTTTCCTAAGCTTCCAGGCGAATCATAATCACACCCGCTCCATTGTTTGCCACAGCAAATCACGGACCATGCAGATTCGTCTGCCGATACAATCAGCGCTCTCGAGAGTCACAGCTAGCAGACCCGAAAATGGACGCCGGTTGCTGCTTCCCCTGACTCCGTTGCGCGGCATCAGGTCCGGGTGGTCAACGGCGCCAGCACGCTCGAAGCATCGACGGTTCAATCAGCCCAACTCCGGCCTGCCCGCACTGACGACAGGCCCTGCGGCGGCCCTCAAGCGACGGGAGAACACGACACCGCACCGCACCGGCGTGCTGGCGACGAAGAAGGGCATGACGGCGGTGTTCGTGGGCAAGGTGCGGACGCCGTGCACGGTGCTGCAGCTGGACCAGGTGCAGGTGGTGGCCAACAAGACGCGCGAGAAGAACGGGTACTGGGCGGTGCAGGTGGGCGCGGGCTCGACGCACCCGCGCACGCTGACGAGCCAGCTGCTGGGGTACTACGAGGCCAAGGGCATGGCACCCAAGGCGGAGCTGCACGAGTTCAAGGTGCGCGGCGCCGAGGGCCTGCTGCCGGTGGGCGTGCAGCTGCAACCGGACTGGTTCCGCGTGGGCCAGTACGTAGACGCGCGGGCGCTGTCGCGGGGCATGGGCTTCGCGGGCGGCATGAAGCGGCACGGCTTCGCGGGCCAGGAGGCGTCGCACGGAAACTCAAAGAATCACCGGACGATCGGCACGACGGGCCCCTCGCAGGGGAGCGGGAGCAGGGTGCTGCCGGGCAAGAAGATGCCGGGACGCATGGGCAACGAGCACGTCACGGTGCAGAACCTCAAGGTGCTCAAGGTGGACAATGAGCTGGGCGTCGTGCTGGTCAGCGGCGCGGTGCCGGGGCCCAAGGGCCGCACGATCCAGCTGCAGGACTCGAAGAAGCGCAAGGCGCCGAGCAGACCGTTCCGGCAGGGCGCGCTGGCGGCGGTCAAGGAGAGACATCCGGATTCGGAAGCGAAACTGCAAGAGGCGAGGACGATGCATCTAAAACTCAAGGAGGAGCGACGGGCGCAGTACGCTGAGCTGTAAAGTAAGACCGGAATTGGGGGGGCAACGTGGAAAAGGAGCTTTCATTGCGACTCGGACATGGTTGGAAGATTTCTCGATTCTGTAATATAGATGTACACATGAACTTATAGTTGTTCTACAATGCTAAGTGCTGAGTTGCTCTCGCTGCCCAACAACATATCCCATGGCCTCCCATGCCTTCCCCCCCCCCCCTGCCTTCTTTTCTAATTCCAACTTCTTGCACATGTGGCCTTGGGCACCTCATTTATTCAGAGCACCTTGCTGCCTAAACCCTCTCTGGATAGCCTCCTCCACCTCGTCGTGCTGCTGCAGCGGTAGCACATTGCCCTCGTCCGCCAGCAAGCTCCTAAAGGGATCCCCATCCTCGAGCAGGTCAACCCAGGCGCCGTCCTCCGTGCGCAGGCTCCATTCGGACGTCTCAAAGGCGCCCTTGGCTGTGAGCCTGCGGCTGGTGAAGCGCATGACGGCGGAGCCGCGTGACCCGCGGACGGGGAAGCGGACGTCGATGCGGCCCTGCATCTGGTTGAGCTCGCCGCTGATCCAGGGGATGCTGTGCTTGAAGTAGATCTCGTGGCCGAGGACCTCGCGGGCGCGCGGGGAGGTGCGTAGGGCGTAGAGCGTGGAGGATATGACGGGCGACGAGGACTTTTGGTAGTTGAAGATGGCGAAGGAGGCGGCGACGACGGCGAGGGCGAAGAGCGGGAGGGTGCGACCCCAGCGGGAGCCGACCTGGGAGATGTCTGGGGGGGGAGGGTTGGCCCGCCACGGGAACTTGTCAGTACGAGAAGGTATTCGGCAATTTGATGAAGGGGGCTGGCTTCGGGGGGGGGAGAGAAGGCAACACACCAGGAAGCTCACGGTCGGCGCGGCGAGACATGAGCGGGCCGTCGCCGGCCTTGGGCGCGGGCGTGTTCCATCGTCGCTGGCGGAGGCAGGGCGGCGGTACGATGGCGGAGGGTGCGTGATGGAGGCGCGAGAGGCTGGCCAGGAGCACTCGCCGCCGTAGCAGCAGCGTTGCAGCTGTGGTGGGAGCCATTGGGATGAACGCAGATGGGCGTCGTTTGTCGACGACAAAAGTCGCTGTGGCGCGAGAAGTTGAAGTTTACCTACAAGTACTAGACGGCAACGAGAGAGGTACTGTACATGAGTGGGTGGGTACTGCAAAAGTCAGGCCAGTTCGCTCGCTGCAGTAGAATAGGAGGACTGGTCTTTTTTAGAACTTGAAATTCTTTTTATTTTTATTTTTCAAAATCTTTTAATGCGTGGCAAGTCGACCAATCCAATATATGAAAACCATAGTATAATAGGGGTTAATTAAAAGTCTCGACTCATCTAGAGTCGGCCGTCGGAGAGGTCTACATGATGTGATGAATGGCGACCTTTTTGGGTACATACAGTACATTCGTGTATATTTTTCTAGCAGGTACTTCACTACCCTATAGTCACCGCTTCATTACAGCGGGTCTTTAGTAGACGGGCGGCAAAACCATTGAGATGTCATAATTTTTTTCTTTTGTTATCCGCTGTTCCCTCTTGTCTTCTAATTAGTGAGTAAAAGAAATCGATTGGCGGCCTAGATCTGCAGTGCGTGGTAGTGGGCTTGACTTGTTGATGCTGCCTTGTCTCTTGATGATTTCCAGTAGTGGTTCGGTGGTGGGTGAGAGCAACTTGTCAAAATATTCATCAACATGGCACCGTTACAGAATCCAAGTCCTGGCATCTACCTAAGAATAAAATTTAATAGAAAAAATAAAACTCATGCCCTATCATATCAAGGGAGAAGAGAGAAAGCCGTTATGGGGCAAACATCCGCAATGGACATGGTTCACCCGCTGGCCCCCGAAGCCTTCTTGTTCTCGAGGCCCTCATTCCATTCCGCCGCATTCACCTTCTTCAAAGCTTCCTTCGCCTGCCCCTGATAGAAGACCAGTATCTTCCGGTTCTCCGCCAGCCCGGTAAGCTGCTGTTTCCAAAGGCCCCAACGCTCCAGGGAGTAGCCGGCGCGGCCGGTCCAGAGCCCGTCTGTAACGTTCGGGACGTAGTCGTCATCCCCTCGCTTGCAGCGCCGGAGCAGCTCGACGCTGCCGAGCTCGAACACGCACTTCATGGCTACGAGGTCCTCCATATCGTACTTGCCCACGTCCTGCTCCAGGGTCTCCGTGACGACCCGCATCGCCAGTGACAGGCTGGAGCCCAAGCAGAGCGCCGGGTCGCCTGAGGAAGCCAGCCGCACCGCGTAGCTGCACGCGGCGATCCAACGAGTTCGACGCGCCTTTCTCTCGGCCTCGTCTGGGCTCTTTTCGATGCTATGTTGTGCGCAGTAGCCTATAGTACGCCTTGGTCAATAAGAAACATCTCACACGCCTGCGTCCGATGCTCAAGGGATACTCGCTGTTGAAGTTGTCCGCCCAGTCCGATGCCCAGTCCACCAGCTCTCGCCAGTAATAACCCTCCTCGAGATCGATGCAGCCCTCACCCTCGCCTTCCGGCACGGGGCCATTGGACAGCTTGCGGATAGCCTTGAGAATGTCGATGACGTGAGCCTGGGAGAAAGTAAGAAGAACGGCAGTATCGTTCAGCAGCGTCCACAGGCCCCCTAGTCGCTTCTTCATCTCCAATGGCGTCGGCGAGGCCTCGGGGTAGGCAGTCAGCTGCCGAGCAACACTCTTCAGGGCGACCTCATCCTCAGGGTCAGTCTCGGCCTCGAGGCTTGCTCTGAGGCTGGCGAGCTGCTCTTGTGTAATGCTGTATTCCGCAAAGATGGAGTTCGCCTTGTCGAAAAACTCTTCCGCGGAAGAATAAGACATGGTAGCGGTGTGTTTGTGCAACGGCGAAGAGCCAACCTAGAGGTTCTGGGTCAGTACGGACTACGGCTCGCAGTTGTGTCGAGAAAAGCGTCGACTGGAAAGGCCCGGCACTTTGTTATTCCCGAGTGGAATGCCTTCGTCCTGGCAGGGGTTTAAAGGTGCAAGGCTGACTGGCGACGGCGGGCGTGTCGCATGATGTCACTCATACGACGTCGTCGCTTTTCCGCCCACCGCGAAACAGGCGACTCGGTTGATGATTCATGACGAGGCTCGAAATGGCGAAATGCGTGTTTGGCCTCATTTGCCCGTTGACTCAAGGTCCCAAGCCTCCTGGCGCCTCGCCTCACGCCCGCAAAGGCATCAGCCAGGACACATCCCCTGAGACTAAAAATAATCACCCTTTCGCCACGAGTTGGGATTTCCAGGTTTATGCCCTTTTTACCGCAAACGCTAGTTCCGCAAGGGGAACACAGAACAGTATCTTCAAGGTGGATGGAGAGCAGCGGGAGGAGGTTGCTGCGCCAGGAAGGCGGGAAAAGCCACGCGGTCATTCTGCTCCACGCGAGAACGATATGAACCGCGGCCGTCGGAAGCCGATAGGTAAGCCAGGGAATCGCTTGCCCGGCGTTGACTAGACTCAGTTTCTCGATACAAAGGAAAGCCACGAATTCCGGCCGATACGGACAAGGCAAGCATGTCAGTCTATAGCTCCGCTCCTCTCGGACACTCGACTCCACTGATCTGCGAGATGCGGAACTGGGTAGCCATGCAGGGCTCGCGGCTCGAGGGCGGGATGAGGGGGGGGGCGTCAGTCTGTGGAGAGCAGGATCAGCAGCTATATATCGCCTAGGGAAGTCTCTGTCATTCCGCGCTCCGGGAGCATGACAAGTGTCTGAATTAAGATTGTGTATCGATGTGTGGAAGTATGTGTGTGTGCGCGCGCGTGTGTGTATTGTGCCGGCGCTCACAGAACGGCTCATGCTGACTAATTACGCCCAAGACGAAACTCAAACTCACCAAGCCACACGGACGTTTTGCTCCTCACATCTTATAGCATGTCAACTTCACATGGATGTCCGTCTTGCCAATGTTCCTTGTGATTAACTGTGACAGAAGAAATGGGACTTCTGGGACATGAATAATATACTTGTGTTAGCCATCTCTCGGTCGTGCTCTTTTGTGACAGATCTGCAGTCATAGGCGTGCGAGGCCACGCTGACGATGATGTCCTGCTCTCCACGCGTTGACCAGTTGGGCGGCCATTGCCCAAAGCAGATTGGGGAAAGAAGATTCCTCTTGTTGGAGATGACAACCATATACCTCTTGCTTGCAGCAGAATGCTCCAGAGGCGTCTGAGTTCAATTTGTCGGTCAGCGAGATCGACATGAGCATCGAGATGATGAAGCTGGAACTTGGTTTGTGGTGGGATGTGTTATGAGTTCTTTTTGAAACCTCATGTAATGATGAGCAATCAAAGGAAATATGCTATTCTTGGCGGTAAGGATAAGATGAGGAAAGCCTCTCGCTCACCGTGATGGCTCACTGGCAAGGGCAACAAGTATAAGAAGCATCGATTGTTTCGTCTATTGAAATCACAAAATTATTACCAGCCTTCCTCACCTCATCGAAAACACTTGTTAGCTGTCCACCTCAGCATCACCACCATGCGTCTCCTCGAAGCTTCCCTCTCTCTGCTCCTGGCAGCCTCAGCCGTCTCTGGAGCTCCCGCTCCGGCCGATGATGTCGCTCCCCGGGCTCCGCCAACCAAGCGTCCCTCCAAAATCCACGGATACCCCCCCAAAGACTGGGAGTGCAACACTAGCCAGAAGAAGCCTACAAGTATGAACTTGTCAATCTTTCGAGTTTTCTCAAGCCCCCCTTCACCTCGTGATTGCTGACCGTTGGTTTAAACCCTCTTAGCCGTCACTTTCACCTCGGACTACATCAAGAGGAGTACCGACTACGGCCTCGAGCTCCGCGACAACGGCAACAACAAGGCCGGCAACAGCAAGTACCCGGAGTTCTTCGTGAACCCGGAGAGCATCCCCGGTCTGGAGGCGTACCCGGGCGCGACCAACGTCGACCACTTCCCGCTTCTGTACGACGGCGAGAACCTCTTCACGGGAGGCAGGCCGACGAGCGATGCCCGCGTCGTCTACCAGCATGACGTCGGCTCGGACGAGGCCACCTTCATCGGAGTCTGGACCCATGCGGGCAGGAAGAACGGCAGATTCGAGAAGTGCACCGAGAAGTAACAATGGCCGGCCTGACCATGCATTGTACAACACGGAGCAGAACATTCCGGAAACGCATGTGCTGGATTGATCCTCATCATTGGCTCATATGTAAAGATTCGTTTTTGAGGCTGAAGACGCTTGGTCGTGGATGGTATTACAAAATAGTGCTCGGTTTGCTACATATAAATGAGATTCATTTCAACAGTCTTTGATTTAATCCTTAGCGTAGACCCGTGATGTTTCTCTTACACTGTGACTGGGAAAACTTGAGTAACTCCTGGGGTAATCATTGATTCATGCACGTATTGGCGATTCCGCTTGGCTTTGATAAGAGTAAGTATCTTTTCGTGAATTATTGCTACCCGGCGTCATGCTGTTGAAACCCACTACCTAAACCAGACCGCCGAATGCATGGCGACAATCTTGTAGTCGAGTTTGGATTGTTAAATTTTTATCATATAGTCACCTGCGTCTTGGATTGAATCGCGAAGTCAACGGTCGAGTCACCCTCTCAAACCTGCCCCTCCTGGTCGTTGCGTTCTGCTCTTGCACCAGCAGAGCCCCCGGGCCCACGTTATCAATACTTCCGTAGGCACCTGCCATCATCTGTTGCTCGCTTCTACTCCAGGACACCTCGGAGTGCATGATGTCGACCTCTGAGAAGATGTCTTCATCAGTCGAGCGTCTTTCGATATCACTATCGGTCCGTCCCCTTTCCGGCTGAACCCTCGTTGTCGGCGAGACAGTATCCAAGCTTGTACTCTCGAGGGAGGCCTCCGCTACTGGACTTAGACGGATCCCGTGGTCTTCGCCGTTGCCAATCATACTACTATGAGACGGCGCCGGCATCGGCTCGCAGAGATGGCGAACAAATTGAACCCGGATGGAGATGGAGACATGACAAGGGTAGTGCCGCTGCTGCTCCGGCTGCTATGCTTGTCGTTCCGGTGGTCGCAGCTCTCGAGAGGCGTCGGGGACCGGGCATTCAGAGGCCCAGGGAGCGTGTCGCTGCAGGCCGCCTTGACAATCAGAGCGGCCAGAACAAGCTCAATGTGTAGTTTGACAATATACGCAAGAGGCGTGAACTGGACGCGTCTAAACGACGAGAATTGTCCTCATCAGAAGAGGCGCCATAACTCATGGTGACGTATTTCGACGTCATCAGATAGAAGAACTCACACGTATAAGTCTGATGATATTTGCAATACCAATATTGTCGCGTCCATGGCGGTTGAAATAATCACGAGAAATATGTTTCTCTCGAATAGAGTTTGGTATTTCGGTAGGCCGCCCGCAACTAGCCGGAACCTGACGATATATATGAAGGAAAGGTTCATCGAGAGATTCATCACCAGTAGCAGGGTCTTTTCAAACATGACGAGCACACCGCCCAGCCGCTCCAACCGCGCCGTCGCGCCGGGCAGCGACGCCGGAATCCCGGCTCCGTACACGGCCAGGCTGACCACGAGCACGAGCAGACACGTGCCGATGCGCATCCACTTTGCCCTCCGGCGATTCACCATGATCAGCGCGATGCGGTTCGCGATGATGTGCGCGAACACCTGCGCCTGGATTGCGGCGAGCGCCGCGGTGCCCAGGTAGAAGCCCAGGCTGTCGCCGGTAGCGCCTGGTCGCGGGGCCAGAACGCCATGGAGGGCGAGAGCGGCAACGATGGCAGCGACGAGGCCGACGAACATCTCTCCCCATATCATGCAGAGGTAGGCATTGCTCCACGTCCACGCAATGTAGGAGTTGCGGCCGGGGCGGGCGCGGCCGGTTGCGATCTTCCGCGTCTGCTTGATGATCTCAACCAGGGTGAGGGGCAGGATGCCGGCATAGGCTCCGAACAGGAGGGAAGGTACATCAATCATGGTCATGCGAGGCGTCACGGCATTTCCAGGATGGATAGACGCGATGGCAAGACTTTTGACTTGTAGTTGTTTGTGGCTTGGAGATGAGGGCGCGGCGGACGGACCAGCAAGAAAGGGGTGGCGAGTGCGCAACGGTAGACTTATATAGATGCCAAGAGAGACGTGATGCTTTGCATATTAGCGCGCCGGATCGAACATGTATGTGAAGTGTCGCTTGCATCTATTTTTGGTATACATGGACTGTACGTAGGTCTGATCGCTGGCGATCGGCTCATTGAGCGAGACAGGCGCGACATGTCTTGCCAGAACATGCATGTTTGCAATCTGGATGATGAGATGAGATGAAACTGGCTTCCCTAGTTTTATTCTTCTTTCGACCTTGATCAATTCATCCACTTCTTCATCTAGAGAAAGGAGGAAAAGAAGAAGAAGAAGAGTAGCAACATGTCTCTTGGAGTCTCGCCGCTGGGAGACAGGGCTTCGTTCACTCTCTCGCGCCAGATCTCAGGCCACCGAGGCTGCAAGCGAAGCCTTTCTCTGGTCCGAGCTTGCTTCAAGACTTTTTTAGCCGACGACACTTTGCGGGGTCAGAGGAATAGGCATCAAAGAAACCGAACAAAAGAGGGCCGCGCCGCCCGGACCCGCGACAGGGAGACAAACCCGGGGAAGCGAGGACGAGCAAACATTTTCTGTTTTTCCCCTAGAGAGGTCGCAGATACGCACATCTTCTCCAAGCCCTGCAGAAAGGGCTACTAAGGGATAGTCGTTAGAGCTCTCTCCCCCCCTCTCTCAGTCTTTCGTTGGGTTGCCATTGCTTGCTCAATCCTTGTCAGAGTCGGGGTTTTAAATGGCTAGAAGATAATTGCTATGCTGGTGAAGCAAAAAGCGCTACACAAGAGCCACATGCCGTTTCCGTTGGCCCCGACCTCTATCTTTGAGGGGGGAGAAGAAGGGGGGGGGGCATCATACGCTGTGGGACTTCTGCTTCTCCTGCTCCTACCCCCTCTCTTCGTGTAACTCGTCGCAGAGATGGATATAGAGGGAAAAAGGGGATGGGAACAGATTCACGCGTTTTTGAAGCGTTGGGCGCCCCCGTCGGCGGCTTCGTCGTCTTCTGCCCATACTTAGAAACCGAGCAGCCGCGAAATCGAACTGTGGTAGGCTAACCCCCTCCGAGTTCGATTCATGGTACTTGTGACAAGTTTGCGTATAGTTTGAGCTAGGTAGTTTTTGAAACGTGGATGAGTAGAGAAAAATATTGTCACGCGTCACTGTTACAAACTTCCGACTTCCCCCCTCTTGCCCCTACGAGGCCCCCGTTCTAGACTCGACACGCTGTCGGGGCGGATAATTGATGACAGACTCGGGAAAGTAGGCTTGGCTAGTTGATACAGAGATGATTGGTTCTAGACGTTTGAAATGTTTGTAGTGGAGGGAGCAATGATTAATTTTCATTTGTAATATCGACTAGCAACGCCCGCAAATACCTAGCCCGAAATGCCAGCAGCGGCAAATGACTGCTCAAAGTCGGCAATTATATCATCAATGTGCTCGATACCAACCGAAATTCGAATCAGGTCCTGGTACAAACTTAGCAACGTGTCACATGTCGACTTTGTCTTGACGTACCTCGGTCACGCCAGAGTCGGCCTTTTCCTGGTCGGACAGCTGCTCGTGAGTGGTTGACCAAGGGCTATTCTCCGGTCAGCTTCTTTGTGTTTGCCATCAGTCGATGGCATGTTGCTTACTGGATAGCCAATGTCTTGGCGTCACCGACGTTGGCCAGGTTGGAGATGAGCTTGAAGCTGTCGACGACCTTGGCGCCCTCCTCGACGCCGCCCTTGACACCAAAGCTCAAGACGCCGCCGAAGCCGCGCTTGAGATAGCGCTTTGCAGTCTCGTGCGACTGGTGGCTCTCCAGGCCTGGATACGAAACCCAGCTCACCTTGGGACTCTTCTCGAGATGGCGCGCGAGGGCGAGCGCGTTTTGCGCGTGTCGTTCGGCGCGCAACGAGAGGGTCTCGGTGCCTAGTAGGAGCTGCTGGGCGGCAAACGCGTTTAGATAGGCGCCAAGATCACGGACAATCTCTACGCGAGCGCGCACGATAAATGCTACCGATCCAAACGTCTCCCAAAAGTTGAGCCCGTGGTAGCCCTGCGAGGGCTCGGTGAACTGGGGGAAGCGCGCGGCGTTGGCGCCCCAATCGAACTTGCCGCTGTCGACAATGACGCCGCCGACGGTGGTGCCGTGGCCGCCGATCCATTTGGTGGCCGAATGCACGACAATGTCGGCGCCGTGGTCGATGGGACGCAGAAAGTAGCCGCCGGCGCCAAATGTGTTGTCAACCTAAACCGCACCCAAACACGTGTGAGCCAGACGGGGATCGTCCCTCCGTTCGCAATCTTGTCATCCGCACTCACAACAAGAGGCACTCCTTTGGCGTGTGCTACCTTGGCGATGGCCTCGAGGTCGGGAACGTTGTAGCGCGGATTGCCGATGCTCTCGACGTAGACGGCCTTTGTCTTGTCGTCGATCAGGGCGGCGATCTCGTCTGGCTTTTCGCTCGTGACGAACTTGGTCGTGATGCCGAGGCGAGGCAGGAAGACCTTGAACTGGTTGTAGGTGCCACCGTACAGGTTAGACGTGGAAACGATGTTGTCGCCTGCATGGGCGAGGGTGTTGATGGCGATGAACTGGGCGCTCTGGCCAGACGAGGCGGCCAGAGCGGCGGCGCCGCCTTCGAGAGCCGCGATTCGTTTCTCGAAAACGTCGACAGTGGGCTAATTCCACCAATTCACTGGGTCAGTTTTTTTGTTTCTTGTTTCGTTTTCTAGCACCTGCTTCGTGCCGGGTCCAGGCGGGCAACTTGCGTTCATGATGCGGCTGTAGATGTTGCCAGGCTCCTTCAGGCCAAAGAGCCTGGCACCGTGAGCCGAGTCATTAAAAGTGAAGCTCTACAGGCGGGTCAATCGTGTGGTCTTTCTCTTTCTGCATCGGCGAGTTCTCACGGTTGTTGCGTATATAGGCACGGCTCGGGCTTTAGTAGTGGGATCAGGCTCTTGGCTACACCAGAGGAAAGACATTGTTAGCGAGGCGCATTTATCGACTTGTAGCGTGTACTTGCCCTGCGTGAAGCTGAAGTGTCTCAAAATTTTTGCTAATTTCTTCGGCCATTTTTTTTCCCCTTGTCGCTTTCTCGACCAAGTATGTATAAATTGTAAGCTAGAAATTCGAGTGCGTCGTCGCAGTTTTGCTCTGTCAGGAAAAACGTGGCTGCCGGAGGTTTTCGGTTGCTATACAGAGCAAAGGTATAAGTGATTCGTAACACCTCGATAAAAGCACAAGTCTCGAGAGGTAGAGGCGGTACGCGCACGATCATCAGAAAGCGGCAGGATGATGCAATCTGTCACCACACGTCCGACCGCCCTCATGTACCCCTCACCACCTCCTCACCTGCCGCTACCGTGCCGCTATTGCCCGCCACCAAGACAGAAGTTGCCTGCTAGCCCATTCCATTCCCATACATGGCCGATTCATCTCTAGGCTGCACGTCTCTGGCTAACGACGGGCTGCCTGACGGGGAGATGATGTGCGCACGCGGCCGTGTTGGCGTGGTAGTGAGGCGAGCGAGCGGCGACACCGGAGAAGCACGCCATCGCCGCCGACATGGTGGCAGACAGCGTCAGCCAACGGTGTCGCAGAGACAAGCACGAAGTGGACGTGCGGCATAGAGACATCGCGACAATCGTTAAACAGCTTCGCATGTCCGTTGTGCCGTGTGACGACGTCATCCGATAGCGAGGGGGTGCGACTCTCCTTTCTATTGACTTTCGCGCAAAGATACCGCTATGTTTAAAGTGTATGTACGCCCACGATACACCAGAAAACTACCGCTAATCAGTCGTAATATTCCTCATTCCCCCTCTTCATGCCCATAACCCCTAGTACATATAATATACGTGGATACAGCCTGACTACAAAACTATTGACACGATCACCCGGTACGAGGAACATACTGTAGGTGCCTACTAATATACAGTGGGTCGTAGGTAATTCCGAGCAAATGCTCAAATCTCACTAAAACGCTACGTTTTTAATAGCTTATAGCTATTTTTCTACTACCTAAATAAATTCTAGAATAATTATAATTAAAAAGTATACTATAAAAATAGTATAAAATATATTTTTATAGACCTACTAAGGCGCTATATAGATAATATTAAAAAAGGTAAGTTTAGATAAGAAAGAAAAAGTGCTTTTTACTAGTAAAATTAGTAACTTTTTAATTTTCTTCTCTTTCTAAAATTCTAGCTAGTTCTATAAAAATACTATAGTAATAATAAGAGTACTTTATAGAAGCCCTAGTAATATCCTATCTATTAACTATAGTATAGATTTTTTTTTATAAAGTAGTTCTAATAGAATAAGCTATTAAAAAGGTAGTGTTTTAGTAAGGTTTAAGCAGTTGCTCGGAATTACCCACGACCCACTGTATGTACTGTACTGTACTGTACAGGACCAAACTAATACTACTACCTATCAAGGTTTCCAACGACAGGTACTAGCACGGTACTAACTCGTGCCGCGACCCCGAGAGCCCCACAGCGTGCCGCTACCAAATCGAGAGCAAAATGTCCGAGGCTGTCAAGGGTAGTACTGTATGTAGCCACTTAATACCCGCCTGCTGTACAGTACATACTAAATGTAGATCAAGAGAAAGATGGCTTAGTATTTATCAGCATCACGACAATATCGGCAGGAGAAAAGAAAGAATCTGCCAAGCTCGCTACATATATCCTTCGCAAATCGGCAAGGTTGTTGATGCAAACCAGCTGACATATGGCTCGAAACTTGAGTTTCCCCTTTCCTACTTGTGTCGAAGCGGGCCACACCTCGTATCATAAGCGTTTGAAGCGTACCCCCGTCCATCACATCGATACATTTCTGTCCGCGTATCTCTACTTCGCGCAACATATACAAAGCACACTTTGAAGAATCTTCAGCAAGACCTGTGCATGATAGGCTCCGACAGACAACATCAAAACCGGCAGTGCCGTGACCAACTACCACCACGAGGACAAATTGCCTGACCCAAACTCCTGAAAATTCATCCCCCACACGGCGCATACAAACGACAGCGGGATAAACATAGTCGCCAGTAGGGTCAGTTTCTGTACTCTCACAGCGGTATCCGCCGACCTCTTCGACTCCTCCAGCATCGAGGCGTTGGCCAGCGTGGCTATGCCCTGCTCGCATTCTCTCACCAACATTTCGGCTCGCTGCGTCAGGTGCCGAAAGTCGGTCGAGAGCAACGCAGTGGCCTTGCCGGCGGTTTTGTTCCCGGAAACGCTCGGCCAGTCTAGCCACTCTCGATTGTCTAGGATCCTCACTGTCTCTGCCAGGCGCTGTGAATGCAGCGCGATTTGGGTCTTAAGATACTTGAGATTCACCAGAGGAACCGTGTAGTGGCGCTTGCTAGAGTCGTGCGATGCATCGATATACGAAGTTTCGTTTTCAATACATTTTTGCAGAAAGTTCAGGAGCTGATTCTCTGCGGCAGCGGTGAATTGAAAGAGTTCGCTTAACGCGTGTAGGGTGTCCTGCGAAGCAACCTCTCGGTCGAGATGCGCTCCGTATTGCAATGGTAGCAAGCAAATATTCTACGCTACCTTCCATTGGCCGTCATTCAAGTCGTTATGGCTGTCAATCGTAGGGGTCTGACTCAATGGCGAAGCGGTACAGCCTCCAAGGGGTGCTGATGTCGTGACTGCAGCGTCACCATCCACTATCACGGGAGCGAAATGCGTTTCCCGAGCGAAGTTCTCCTGGTGTGGAAGCCATAGACCACGAACGCCCTGAGAAAGATCTTTGCCGCTGTCTAGCCATATTATAGCTCGCCAGCCGTCGTCGCATCCAGCAACGTCTACTGACACTGTCTGCTCCACAACGTACGCTTTTTTGCTCAGAACAAGACACTTGCGGACGCTTGAATCACTTACGCCTGCCTGCTGCTGGAAACGTCTGTGGTACTTTTTGCATGTCTTCCAGTTGCCGTTGTCGGGCAAGTTGCAAATCCTCTGATCCGTACGGCTCGTCATCGTTTCTCCAGCATATCGTGGGAATAGTCGCCTGAAAGACGCAAGTCGAGGCAGACGGCAGGCTAGGCGAGTTGTAAAAAGTTCTTTTCGAGTGGCATAAAGGCATCGCAATTCAGATGTCGCTTGTAAAACTCAGGGCTGCCCCCGTGCTTTTGACTGATCACATGTAATCAGTGCGGCGACACATAGCCTCGCAAAAATATGAGCGAGGATCTGCCTTGGTTGTTGTAAGCCGTGAATGTACGCGCGTCCTTTCTAGTTGCTCCGAAAAGTCGTGCATTCACCGGCCTCCACGTCGTGCGAGACGATAAAGCTGTCTCGGGGACTCCAGGGTATGTGATACGAGGTTGAGTCTTTGATGACATTGCCCGCAAATTTTAAAAAATGGACCAACTTGTTCAAGTCTGGTCGAGGGTATAGATGATCCCATCCTGAGCGTGTCGCCATGTTTTGAATATGTCGCTGAAAGGTCCGCCCTGCTGTCGTCCGTAGGCTGGCTGCTGCAGGGCCAACAACTTCTTGCCGCGACATCTCCATGAATTTTGACTGTTTCGCTTGGCAACAAATTTCGACGACGAAAAGCGGTTTTTTTGCTGGGAGATTGCCGAGGACTAGAAAGATGAAGTGGTTGAAGGATGCTGCAAGTCAGTCACCGCACCGCAAGGCATTTCCCACAGTCAGCCTCATGATCTCGGGCCGCAATGACGTACAGGTTTTCGGCCCCCTGCATATACATACATCCTAATGAGGCGGTGCGCAAATGGTGTTGCTTCTAGTGCCTCTACACTGTTTCATGACATGGGCCACCACAACTCGACCGACCCTTAGTCTACATTGCGTCTACACTACTCGATGTCCAATACATCCGAAGACAGTGTGTCAGTTATTTAGAACCAATACAACGATCCATGTCAATGTGCTGATCGGTCTGTCTTAACCTAGTGCGGAATACCGGCGGCTGCCATTCCTCTTTCTGCCATATCAATGTGCTGATCGACCTGTCTTAACCTGGTGTGGAATGCCAGCGGCTGCCATTGCTCTTTCCGCCATATCAACGAGAATCAAGTCGGCTCCTAAAGTACTCTAGTTAGCGTCCACGAAAACAACATATAGCAGGGGCGAACAAATACCTGGGGGTCCTAGAATGGACACTCCTATAGGATAAGGTTCTTCTCTCTTGGTCACAGTCGAGTTGAATGTTGTTTGACCAGCTTGGGATTTGATGTTAAAACTACGTACACGGTCAACAGGGCCAGTACTAACCTATGACCGTCACTTCAGGACCTCGCATCATGGGCGACATGTTCAACGAATTATAACCACTCAAAATAGAGAAGGGTCTTGACAATATCTTAGCTCCCGATAGAAATATGCTGGTGACGCTGACTTACGGCGGAATCGAGTCTCGGTAGTTCGGCTTGCCAACTTCAATGAGCATAACCATAACCGTGGTTGTGTCAGATTGAGTGTTAAACACACTCTCGAGGAGCCATTTGCGATAGATCTCGGACCGGTTCCAATAGTGGTCTCGCTCCTCAAGTGAAATGGTCTTGGATACATCCCTTGGAAACAAACTCAGCGGTGCTGGTGCGCGGGAGTACGAGTAGCCTCACCACTGCCAATGCATGGCCCGATGAACAAATGGCGGCTTTCCATGCTTCTTTCGGTAGCCTGTTCTGAAATCCTCTAGATATAAAAACGAGTCTCGATAATAGGGATAGCTTAGGTATAAAGAGGAGAGGTAGTTATAACCTCTTTATAAAAGAGTACTAATAATTATACTTATTTATCTAACTATTAGCTTATATATTAATTAAAATAGAGTATTCTTTTTATATATACTCTATAGGATTATTACTCTAACCTAGCTTCTAGGTATAAAGACTAGTTAATATTTATAATAGTAGATAATAATATCTTTTTAGTATTCTTATAAATATTTTAAAGTAAGCTAGACTTATCTCTCTTAAGTATACCTACCTTTATAATAGAGACTAAGCGCTTTACTATAAAAGAGATATAAATTTATATCTAGGATATAGTAGAAATATAAAAAAGAACCTAAATAATTAAGATCTTAGAAGTAACTTAATAGAAAGAATATCTTACTATTAATTTTATACTAAAAAGACTAATCTATTTATCTTAATATAAAAAGATAACTTTAAATATAAAGCTATTTAGTACTACTATAAAATATATATAGAAAAAGTAGTTCTTTTTAGTTAATATATAAATTAATAATAAAATAAATATATATTTAAATAAAATTATTACTATTTTTTTATAAAAAGATTATAATTACTTTTTTTTATACTTAGGCCACTTTACTTTATATTATATATATATATAATTTATAATATTATTATCTAAATTTTTTATTTTTTAATTATAGTCTATAATTAATAAAATAGTACTATACTTAAAATAATTATAATTAAATAAAAAATAAAAAATTATAAATTTATATTTTATTTAAGTTTTTTTAATTATTATATATTATAATTAATATTATTTTTATTATTTTACTTAGCTAAAATAAATAACTTATAAAAAACTTTAAAAAATAAAACTTTAAAAAATTTATTTTTAACTTCACTATAATTACTTTAAATATAAGATTTATTAAATATTTTTTAAAGCTTTTAATCTTAATAATAAATTTATTAAAAAAAACTATATATTTATTTAAATTAATATTAAATAAGCTTATATTTTTAATTAAGTAAATAATTAATAAAATAATATTATTATAAATTATAATAATACTAAACTTAATATCTTATTAATTAGAATAAATAGTTTATAAAGAACTTTAAGAAAAATAAGAATTTATAATCTTTTATTTTTAGTTTAATAATAATTACTTTTAATATAATATTATTTTACTAATTATTTACTTAGCTAAAAGTAAATATTTATTTAATATTAATTTAAATAATTATATAATCTTTTTAAGTAAGCTTATTATTAAGACTAAAGACTTTAAAAAGTACTTAATAAACATTATATTTAAAATAATTATAATTAAGTTAAAAATAAAAATTTTTAATTTTTTAATTTATTTTAAAGTTTTTTATAGATTATTTATTTTAATTAATAAAATATTAAAAATAATACTTAATATAATATATAATAATAAAAAAATTTAAAAAAAATAAGAATTTATAATCTTTTATTTTTAATCTAATTATAATTATTTTAAATATAATACTATTTTATAGATTATTTACTTAGCTAAAAATAAAGACTTATCTAATATTAGTTTAAATAACTATATAGTCTTTTTTAATATTCTTACTATAAGAACTAAGGGCCTTAATAGGTGCCTAATTATTAAAGCATCTTAGAGCGGTAGATATTAGGATGATAAGATAGTTTTAAGCTAGCTTATATGACTGCTTGTTTTAAGCGAGGTCGAGAACTACGCTGCGCGAAACGATGCGCACACGGAGAACACTAGAGTAGTTAACCTATTGAAGGCGGAAGTGGTCGAATTGAGTAGAGAAAGCGTACTGACTGACATACTTAATGAATTGTTGTTTGCTCGTAATCATGAAATAAGAAGACGTAGGCGATATCACAAACTCGCAAACTTCACGAGCCGCAACTGACGTGGTGGGTGCCTTGAACAGCCTTGGCCTCAGCATTAGATAAGGCTGTCAGCTGCAACTGCGCCGTGCCCTGTGGTGGCTGCGTTTGGCAAGTGATCACGTCAAACACTGTACGCAAACATAGCAACCGTCTTCCTGCCCGAAACTCGCAATTGCGTAGTCAATGACCCAATGAAATGGCCAAGACATGCATGCATCAGAAGCTAACATCCGTTTGGGCAACCCGAGCGCTTTACGACGCTCAATACTCCCCTCCAATTTGACCGACCTTTGCTGCAGTCAGTGCGACCGTGGCAAGGCTGGCAATACTCTCGCCCAGTAATAGTCCGCTTGCAAAGATCACCGAATGTCCTACCCGTCCCCCATTGCATCGTTTGTGGGCCTCGTAGAGAACACCGCCAATAGCGCGTGCGATTGTGAAGGACGGTGTGTTGTATATTCCTGCTGCTAGCATCAGTCATCATCATCCGAGAATGGTACGTGTCGCGTTCGGCTGCCCGTCTTTCATACCAATGGCACATGCGACGCCGCTGGGTAGAAATTTCTCCCACCAATGGCCTTTGAATCGCACTTTAACAACTGCAACTATTGCAGATAGAATGGCTGCGCCAAGAGCGAAGGGCGCGACGCCTTCCGGCAGTCCACGGCCCATGAGTAGCTTTGCTGTGTTTAGAACCAGGAATGATGAGGGGATCCGGAAGAGGGGCCCGGGTATTGCATATTGCGACGCGTACAGCCTGTAGATGCTGCAGGAGATTAAAGCACCCACTATGGAGCCGATAACTTGACCATACGTCTGAACGTCTGGCTGTGCCCCAACAAGATGACCAATCTTGAGATCGTAAGACAGGTCGCCAGACTGGTTTGCACCAGCCTGCACGATTGCTGCAGATATCAAATTGACGATGATTCGATTTGGATTAGAGTGTGAGATGATGGACGCAAATACAAGTTGTGACACTCAAAAATAAAAATGTCAGCTTTCTGCATATAGTCCTTTGTTGAGAACATACCAACAGCGCTCTCGGGATTGTAGTCCGTTTCCGCGAGAGATTGTATCCCAACAACCGCCATAGGAAGTGATAGGAAGATGGCAAGCACGGTCCAGTACCACCGAATCATCTCCCCAAACAGAGATTGAATGACAAAGACGCAAGTCGCTATTGCCACCACGAGAACCAAGCCCAGTACTGCCCATGACAACGATGACGTGTACGTGTGCTCTTCTCCATCGTATAGTTCACGCATACCGGATATCTCGTGCTGACAGGAGGTCCGAGAGCCATCGTCTTCTATTGATATAGCGTGGTAACTCGACTCAGCAGGGCGGAAGTTGGCTCTCAGTCCCGTGTCTCTTCGACTTCTGCTTAAGCTTCTTCGACTTTTTTCGCATAATTGAGAAAAGGCCATGTAGGTCGGTTTCAGGACAAACCACCCGAGTTTCACGGGGGCATCAGCGAGCAAGACTGCCAAACTGACCCAAATGATCCAACCCCTGGCCCCTTTGTCCCAGTCGTCCACTGGCCCAGGAGCATAGCCTTTCTTCTTCGCGTACGGTGACAAAATTCCCCATCCCACGATGGCGCCGATTAACATGTGAATGGGTACTGTTGGGCCTGTCACAATGCCCTGGGCAACAAAACCGGGAGACAGGTCAGCAAACCAAAGCCAATTGCTAGCTATAGATTCTCCGAATATAGGAACCTGGTGTAGAATGGGTACAAAGAACATGAAAATAGTCTGGTGGGCTCAAACGTAAGCTGGCAGTTACGCGAAGGAGGAAGCTGGACTCACAATCAAGCCTGAAATTATTGCGCCCCGCATCAGCCGATTTACGGCCAAATCCCAATGTACTCCACTGTCTCGCGAAAGCAGAGACTGGTTCTCATCTGCAAGGCTGGTGTCGTGGTCGCATGTCTGCGCACGTTGTTCTTCTGGGACATCCAATGCCGTACCGGGCGACGAAGACATCGATCCTGGTACAGGTGGTCCATGATGCAGTGTTTTGATCAAGCTAGCAGTTGCTCTAGCCCCTGGCCACGGCAGACGTTGACGTTCAACAAAACTAGATCGCAGCCAGGCGGCGAAAACGAGTCCAAACAGACAAACAGCACCGGACCAAAGAGCGAGTTCAGGCCAAGACATCACTAGAGGTCCGTTGTCCTCAGGGCCTATGAGGTACTCCAGAGCCGGGATCGCTCCAATGAAGCCGGCTGTCACGGGCATGGACCCGGCGGCCGTAGCCACGCTGACAACCAGGACGTTCTCTGCCGGGGAGATGGGCGCGGCGCCGCGGCGGGACATGAGCTTCAGGCCCGCGAAGCCCAGCAGGCTGGAGACCATGGACATCTGGCTGGCGACCCCGATGCGAAGGCCATAGTACGTGTTGGAGAGGTTGATCAGCACGCCGATGGTCAGTCCTGCGATGACGGCACGGGGAGACAGGCCTTTGCGCGTTGCATGCCGGCCATTCTGTGAGTCGCGTGAGGTGGCGGGGATGGGGGGAGCCCTCTGCGCAGCCGCGACGGAGAGATGGCTCATTATCGTAGCCAGCGAAAGCTATGAGTGAGTGATGAGTCTGCACTTGCTGAGCTCGGTACAAGCGGCTTCGAAAAAAAAAGGGAAAGGCGACACAGCCACAACTCCGATAGTGCGGCTGTCAAGGTCTGAATATGGCGACGCTCGCTTGCGTAACGCCCGCTGGGAGCCAGGTGTGGATGCTGAGAGGGCCAGGTTTGGTAGTTGGCTGGTGGTCTGAGCATTCCGGTGGAATCCGCGCGCTTCCATCCACAGAATTCAAGACAGCCAGTGTAGGCGGTGACGGCACCATAACATGTCGTCATATCACAATAGCTCGTTGGCAGGAGGTCTCAAGAAGTTCTCACAAAAAGAAAAAAACCAGACCGCATCAAGAGACAAAAAGACTCACAAGTTCTTATGAAACCAAATATATACGAGGAAGAGAACAAAAACACAAGCAAGGAACAAAGGAACGACATGTCGCGACCGGTGCTCCAACATCCCAAGCGTCCCTCCCGTTCCTCCGTTTCCGCGTCGTCATCAGACATCGCCATTCCATGAACATTAGATTCGGCAATCAGACGGGCTGTAAGGTCCGCCATCGGCCTTGGCCATCTGCCGGCGAGCCTCCGTGATGCGGTTCATGTGCGCCTCGCTCCTGAACCACTCCAGCGCCGCGACGACCGTGGACGCGATCCAGACGCCAAACTCGGCCGCCGCGAGGACGGCGATGGCGCGGCACAGCACGCAGCTCACGCCACGGCAGGCCGACAGCGACGCGGACGACGGCGATGGCGACGTCAGCGTCAGCGCGAACGCGACGAAGCCGCCAAAGTACAGGATCGAGTTGAGCCCCTCGACGCCCATCGACGTCAGCCGGTGCGCCATGACCCGGCGCCTCTGGCGCGCCGCCACCTCGAGGTACCCGATCGAAGCGATGGAGACGCACGGCGCGAACAGGAGAAACTGGAGCGACCCGGGGCTCGTCTGTAACGCGACGGTGGCGAACCAGTTGAAGACTGCGGTTGTTGGGGGGTTTTTTTTTTAAACACGCGTTAATAATGGCGAAGGGGGAAGGGCAGGGGAAGTACAAAAGATGACGGGGGGTGATTGAAAGGCATACCATAAGCTGATAGGGCTAGATTGGCAAGAGCTAGGACGCCCTGCATTATGCGGAGAAAGATGACGCTCCTGCGGCCCATATTGTCGATGCTTGTGTTGACGACGGCGACTTGACACTCTTGAATCTGATGGCCAAAGAGGGGAGAGGAAAAGAAGGTGATACAACGCGACGAGAATGGCAAGAGAAAACACACACAAGACGAGAGAAGAGAAAATTCTTTGAAGCACCTATTGAAAGCGCATATGTTTTATTTCTTCGCGACGACGGTTGTAATGTAAGCCATATCCTGCTGGCGGTCTTGTTGACCTGGAACTGGCATGTGGACCGGCCAGCACATTGCGGCGCCAGATTCCTACATACGTACAATACGACAAGCTCGCACAAAGCAGACGTGGCGGAAAGAAGACGGTGGAGATTTGACGCGTGGGGAGAATCGGATTGAGCTTCCTCGCGTTTTCTTCTCTACAAGGCTCGACCGCCAGGCTGGTCTTTACAACCGACCCTTTAGCGATATCTACTCTGGTCGCGATTTTGACTTGGCACGGATGGGACGAGCATGATGTACCGAAGGTACTTGTGCCGCCACAGTTCCTATAGGTAATAAGGGACGAGGATATGGATTAATACAGAGGCAGACAGTCTTAACACGATATTGTCGTGTTAACATGCAAAAAAGAGACCACGTACGGCAAAATGCGTGATCTGGGAATCGAACCCAGGGCTCCCCGACGTTGCGGATGGCAACGGAGAATTTTACCACTAAACCAATCACGCTGTTCGCAGATCGTTGATTTTCATATTCTTATTTCTGTTAATATAGCCTTGCACAAAACACATGATCTCAACAGTTTATTCCAGTGCACAGCTGTTCGGTCTTTGAAGGTATAGGCGTCTCGAGCCGTGTAGCTGGTGTATCAGCTGGTGAGACACTACGATATCATGCACCATCTCATACTCCTTTTCTACAGAGTCGGCTCTATCAACGGACATCCTCACGGCATAGCGTATGCTAGCTTCGGCGTTGTGCCTATTTGGTCTTGGGGCATACATACAAAAAAAGCCTCGGTCGGGTCACGACAGGCAATCAATCGTCTTGGCGCATATTCATTGCGCTCTCCCTCATTGGTTCGCCATATATACGAACCTTGCAGCCATGCGGACACGGGAAGTATACTCATCAGGCGGCCAACTACCGCTATCACGAGCAATTGGGGACGACGGATCCCAAGAGGGTCCACGTTCTCGACCGACATTGTTGATTTGATCAGCACTCATTGGCCAGGTTTTGACCAGGAACATTCTTACGCCCGTCCTTTGCAGCTCCGGTACAATGGCATTGCGGGGATCGCGCCGGCGGTGGTACCTTGTCTGGGTTGTGATTTGACAATCGCTACCAGGCCTGGGCAAGAAGCCCAAGTGAATAGTGGACTATATTTTATGCCAATAAGTGTAGCAATACGATTTATTGATATAGCTGGCTAGCGCTAGTCGCCTATAGTTGTTATTATATTTCTGGAGTGCGATTATGGAATATTTATATAAATATTATGAAATAACTTTTATAGACAAGTATTTTCTATGCATTGCAAGAATAAATTAGGCAACATCAAACCTGTAATACGAAACACTATATTAATTACTATGACTTTAAGGCCAAGCCTCCCCTCATTAGAAGTATACTATACTTGCGTGTCACATACATGTATACCCGGGCCCTCGGGCAGCGACGAAAAAGAGGGCCTGCCATCCGATACAATTATTTCCTCTAGGAGGGGGGGGGCATCTATCGCCGATTAATGGACATAAATCGCCAAATTTTAGATGTTCACCTAGTTCAAGAATAAAACATACAGGGTACCGCTAGAAATATGGAAACCACGAATCGACCCTGCTAGAGCGGGAGGCCTGTCTTTACTTTACTTTTTCTTTTTTTTCTTTAGGTCTTCCTTCTTCTTCTTCTTCTTCTTCTTCTTCTTCTTCTTCTTCTTCTTTTCCTTTCCAGACTCTACCATTTAAGAACCAAAGATGAAGAAAAAAAAAAAAAAAAAAAAAAAAAAAAAAGAGATGAAAGTAGAGAAAACCCACCGCCAACTCAAGAGGTCCACGAAATTATTGCCTAACGGATTTAAAGACGCCAATGCTTAAAGACTTACAAAACAATTTCGCGAGTAGTAATGTTGTACGAGCTACCTTATTACCGGCATCTGTCCTTCAATTGCGACTCACAACTAGCCTCGCCAATTTGCAATAAGAGAAGCCAGCAACGAACTGGACATACTGCACCCATCTTGTCACATTCAACGAGAAGCGCTCATCAGTACAGACAATGAACTAATTATCACGGAAGCGATTTCCCAACTCCATACTCATGCGGACAACGCAAATGGAAAAACCTTGATCGTGCCAGGTCATCGTTGGCGCTGCGACATTTTAACCCTATCTTTATCCGTCTAGGGCTACCTAGGAATCGTCACGGTCAAGTTGTCGTCGTAGGGCTAGACCGGCAATCTATCACCGCCGCCCGAACCGGCCTAGCAATCTCCGTGTGCATGCAATCGCCGCCGAGTTTACCATCAACAAAGTGCTAAAAGTGTTTCAGGCAACCAGGCTTGGGGGCCCTAGGCGCTTACAGCCTACAGTATTTCCTTGAAAAGGCAAGGCTTGCTTTCGGCATACTTTTCGGTGCAACACTCACGGCACGATCCAAAAAGACAGTCCGTTGGTACTTGAGTAATGTAAAAGCGTTCATATCCGGTATGATCTGCTCCCCGTAGCTCCTGTATATGTGAGTCAACGTTGCTTCCAGAGCGAAAGTGAGACGCGCCTTGTCCATGGAAATTTGAGTCGGCCAAGTCGATCCTTTCCGCCTCATGTGAGACACGCAGGGCCTTTTTTGGAACGCCGTCCCATGCGTTCCACCCCGTGAAAGGGGAGAGGCAAAGTTTTCCCAGGCCAGTAACGCCCTGATAACCGAAAAGAATTGGACACGGATCATTTCCCGGGACACCAAGCTTGGAAACGTCCGATGCTGGTTGCTGCACGGAATATCCCCGGCCATCGCCATCGGAATACTCGAGGGCGAGAGTAAGAACTTGACCGGATGTGATACCAGATGATCTGTGCATGATGCAGCGATTGTGAATATTGCATGGCGTGCCTTTTATTTCCGTCATTCGATCGGAATAAACTGCCCTGCGTTTTCTATAAGTAATCCATTGCCCC
>JAFEME010000062.1:0-85149 GCA_018831755.1 Niveomyces coronatus | reverse complement strand
GCCCCGCGGCGAGCGGCGGCGGCGGCGGCGGCAGCGGAGCCACCGGCGTGCCCATCCCGGTGCAGGCGGGCGGGCGGCGCCGCGGGAGCGACTCGAGCAGCGAGGGCTTCCGCGACGCGCTGGGCGCGGACAAGTGGTACATTGGCGGGCGCACGGCCGCGGGGGAGGAGAAGTTCTTCAAGCTCGGCGTCGTGAGGAGGGTGCGCAGCAATGATGGGCTGAGTTTAGATCGGCTAAGCTTATGATGGGGGACTTGGGAGGAAGATTCAACAAGAAAAAACACAAGACGACAAAATAGAGGAAAGTCAAGTGATGAGAGAGAGAGAGAGAAGAGTTGTACAGATTTCCCTTTACAAGGTGAGGGATAGCCTCACGGTGGAATTGAAACAGGCGGGCTCAGGTGAGCTATGGACAGGAAGGGGGAGGGGGGGGGGGATTGGAAAGGCAGCGTTTCCTTTCCAGACGTGTTATGACCTTGGACGTTTTTCGTGTTTTTCTCTTCTTTATTGCGGCTTTACCTTATCTTGAGGGCGTTTACGACATGGCGTTTATTCTGTAGCTTTTTTACGACTTTATTACATGACCATACACCGGATACAAAATATTGACAAATGAGACATTCGTTGCATGCTCTTCGGTCTGCGCTGACATTAAGAAGCTGGAAATATCTGGGCACAATATAAATAACACAAAAATGTCGAACAACGATTGAGTAATAAGGTCTAGCAAGAATATCTAGAAAAGTCGGTGGTCAAGGAAAGTCGAATTCTGAAAGAAGAGTACATGCGCGCAGCACCACATCACCTCATCACCACATGAACCTTTGTAGCCGCCCGCCGTCAAGCACGGTACCGTCCTCGGCTCTCCACACGTACGGCTTGCATAGAAAAATGTAGCCAGTCGCCGCATTGATGGCGAGATGCCATACAGTCTCAATTGCCAGTCGCCAATCGTAATCGCCAAACGCGGCGGCATGTGCCCGGACAGCCTTACCGGACAGGGCTTGGGGGTATTTGCTGGCCCGCGACGCCGGAACCATCAGGCGCCACATCACCCAGGGAACAATAAAGTAGCGCGGCTCGACGAGAGGCGCCGTGATTAGGGATAAAGACGTCGCCAGCAGAAACATGAGGCCCGTTGAAGTCGAGATTGTCCTCCTCGAGAGCCAAAGGCTGTCCTGCTCAAGTCTTGCCTTGACGACGGCGTCACTTGCTTTGCGGCTGTCCGGGGTGCCTGGGGATGGCGCCTGAGGGTACGGCGTGTTGTTTTGGCGCCTTTCTCCGGACGACGACGCCCAGAAGGGATAACTGACGAATGCCGTGGGCTGCTCCATGCCCGAGTAGCTGTAGTCTCCCCCAAGCGTGTCCCATACCATCCAGCGGCAGATGGTGTACGGCAGGACGAGGGCTGCGCGGATTAGAGGTCCACGGCGAATGGTGTAGCGGAAGATGTAAAACACGT
Source organism: Niveomyces coronatus (assembly GCA_018831755.1). Lineage (NCBI taxonomy): Eukaryota > Fungi > Ascomycota > Sordariomycetes > Hypocreales > Cordycipitaceae > Niveomyces > Niveomyces coronatus. The sequence continues at coordinate 83,688 of JAFEME010000062.1, read as the reverse complement.
AGTGGCGGTTGTCGGCGAGTGTGAAAGGATGAATGATGGTGTTGCATCCGACGACAAGGAGGGACAAGAAACCGCTGCTAGCGAGGTAGATCGGCCAAATGTGTTTGGCTTGGAAAAAGGCGATGTACCTCTCGAGAGGAGTCGTCGCCCGCTTTTTCTTTTCGGGTATGCCGGCCTCTGCTTCACGACTCGCGTGATTTAGGAAAGATAGAATCATGGTGGTGAATGATAGGATTGATGGGCGGACAAGTGGCAGGGAAAAAAATGCCACGCATGGCCAGATATACAGCATCTGAGGCAAGTGCAGAGTTGCGACATGGTTGGTCTTGTCGCCCAGGACCACACTGCCGTTCCAGCAGACGAATGCCGCAAAAGAGGCCAGAATAGTAATGTATGGCCAAACTTGACGAAGTATGCGGCCCGGATTGCAAAGGGCAGCGATGCCCACGCTGAGAGCCATGAAAAACATGTCTTAAAAAACGTGGTCAGCATGTCGACAAGGCAAGTATGTGGGCTTGAGGCCGCTTACCGTCGGGATATGACTGGTAGACTGGCAAGTCATGGACGTCGCCCAATGAGTACCTCCAGGCAAAGTATCTACTCTGCTCAGAGAGCGTCTTCATTCTTGGCTGATCTATCTTTTCCGGCTGCAGCATCTTGACGGCATGCACCAGCTCAAGACCGCCAATGAAGATGACGACCCAGAAGACGTTAGTCTGACGCATAAGCAACGCCGCGATGCCTAGAATGATGGTGAGTAGGTCACTGAGCAGGGAGCTTGTGTCACGGCCGGCACGCGACAAGTGGTTCAGAAAAGAGGCGAGGACCACAGCCGTCGAGAGCACATCGGTGTAGTAGAGGCCGCTGAAGAAAAAGAGTAGGGGGAAGAGACCGATGTTGATGGCGGTGTGCAGCGCGTACAGGGAAAAGGCGCGGATGCGGGCAGGCGCCTCCGAAGCGGCCTCTTGCTGCCGCGCTTCGATGGCCTGCCGGCAGCAGAAGGCCAGAAAGCTGATGACAAGGAGACCGAGGAAGTTGATGACGCGAAGACCAGAAACGTTACAGGCACCGAGATGCGTAATTTTCAGTGCGGCAGCTATCTTGTACAGCGCCACCGAGAAGAAGTAGCTATGGTGATGGCGTGTTAGTATAAAAAGTTGAACGTGAGGAAGATAGAGGACAGTGAAAAAGAAAGAGAACTTACAGGCCAGGAGGTGTCGTGATCTTGTCATCCCATTCACTGAACCTTCCTGCGCAGTACTTTTGTGCCTGGGGGATGTGAAAGACCTCGTCCTGGAAGATGGGTGAGGCAATGTCAGCGGGCGTGAGGGCAAACGGGCATTGGGGTAGCCTACCAGATATGGTTCCTGTACAGTCTTTGACACTAACGAAAACCACACCAGGGCTGCGCACGTCAGGAGGATTGGAAGCCTGACAGCCCATCGCGGTAGGTTGCTGCCGCCGACGGAACCGGGGATGGCGTTGAAGACGATGGTAGCGAGAGCTGGTAGCAATGCGCTGACGGCGAGGGCCAGACTGCTGAACTCAATCTCCGGGATAGCCATGCGAAGTTGTGGCGAAGCTTGTATATTCAGGAAGAAAGGAGGCGTGTGAGAAGAATGAAGCTGAAAGTGAAGTGGGAAAAGCTAGTTGTCCTCTGGTTAGGCTTGCATCTTGAAGTTGGGGAAGAGAGGTTTATTTAAAGCTTTCGGTAGCCGGCCGTTGTTGATGGGCATGGATGGGACAAGGCAAGGGGAGTGACTACAGTATGTTGGTACCCACTACCTAGTAAGGCACATACTACTAGGTTAGTAGTAGGTGCAGATCATAGGTACTAGATACAAGGAGTGAGCGAGTGAAGTGAATCGGGCGTCCCTGGTAGCGGCCCCGGGGAGGCGGGTGACATTAGGAAGGCGGTGTACACACTCACGGGATACTGCAGCTACAGTACTTCTCCATATAGCGCTGAATGCTTGTACCGTCTTGCCCTTAAAACTATCCGTTTGCATAGTAAGCAGACGGAAGCCAACAAGGCGAGCGGTCTGTACATCTGCTTTTGAAAACTGCTAGAATATTTCGTCCACGACACGGCTTACATGGCAAGCGTAGATGTTGGCGGCCTACGTACATAACCGTCCCTGTACGCACCCGCAGCAGCACGGTCTAGGGCAAACGGTAATTCAGCCGCAGGTTTGGGTTGTAAGCAGGACGCAATGCCGCGATTGCTGGACTAAAGAGTCATGGAGCTGCATATTACGAGTCATAACAGGATGAAAAGAGGAATTCGGCTGATTAAAGAAGAAAAACAAGAAGCGATAAGAGGAAACACAAACAAGAAAAAAGAAGATGCTCAGCATGAGTGACAAGGCTGGCCGAAACGGCAGAAAAAGTGCCCCACCAGGAATCCAGGTCAGGGACAAACTACAGAAGCTTAGCTCCCGCCTGACAGCCGCGGCGCATTCACACTATCGACATAAACAAGAGTTGAGGTATCAGCGCAACACCAGCATCGACACGTCCACGTCAGCCTGGACACCTCTACCGTGAGACACGCAAACAAGAACTACGTTGTTAGGTTCGAATTATATCGCCATTCCGGCGAAGCCCATCTTCCGGCATGTCTATCTACATTTAGCTTGATGACGCTGGAAACCACAAGTCACGCCGAAAGACCGTCGACAAGCAACGTGGCTGGCGGACTGCTGGCTATCCTCCACTAAGCTACGCTCCCGCAGAGTTTCTACCAATAGCCGGGGATGCCCGGGCAAACTCTTCTATGATTGCTTTCGTGTTGAGTGCACTTGTCTATTTTGGATTAATATCTATACAGTAGAAACAAGTATGGCAACGCCACATGGGCCCTGCTGTAGGCTCGTCTAGATGTAGCAATGCGCTTAGAACGGCTGAACGGGTTGTTAGCATTTCTGACCGTCTATCCGGGCCGAGCTGAACTCACGTTGTCCTGAGGATGGACTTCCTTGTGGTAGAATCGGGCCATGCCGGGGATTTTCTGTTTTGGCGTTAGCCACAAGCCACAAGGAAACAAAACGGGCATGACTTACGTTGAGAATATCGGTCTGAATGCGGGGAATGCCAGAGGTGAAGAGGAGCGCAGCGACACCGGCAGCACCGCCAAAGAGTCCGAGGCGGAAAGCGCTGAAGCGATAATTAGCGGGGAGAAAAAGAAGAAACACGATACATCGGCCAACAATGCTCGCGCTACTTTCTCTTCCTCTTGAGCTGCTGTCTACTGACGGCAGCCATACGTTGCAACGTCAGTCTGATCCCGGGGTTTGCCTGCTGCATCACCGCGAGCAGCTGCGACCTGATCTGATTCCTGATTCACCCGGCGCGAACCTCCCCTCCCCCGCCGGTGACAAACGGTGAGGACAGCACTTACGCTCGAGACATGGTCTGGCCGGACCACCCGTTCAGGTTCGGCTGGTATGTGTATCTTGAAGTAAAACATTAGTGATCTCTATCGATCTCGCCGAGTCGTCGTCTAAACTCGTCAAAGTAGGGTAAAGAGAACATTATGTAGTTCTCTGTAGCTCGTGGTGCATGCGCAATTTAAAAATGATGCTCGCTCCGCGGCGGGGGAGAACGTACTTGGGGCCATAGGCGCTCTTGAACTCGGCGCGCCGAGCGAAAGTCTGCAACGATTTCCAGTCAGCTTCCCGCGTCGTTGGGTGGATGAGGGGACCGCATTGCCGTAGCAAGTTCATATAGAGAATCCTTAAACATACGGTAGAGACCATTGTGGCAGAGGGAGAGTGGTGGTACAGAAAGTTGCGGATTCAATTGGAAAACTCGTGGTTCGATCCCGGCAGCGATGAAGCTATGCGTGAGATTGTTGCCGGAAAAGGCCGGACGGTGGCCTCAGGTTCTATCTGGTCAAATGATGATCCTCCAATCACGTAACGGGAAAAGGACCCACTGGCCGCCGGCACGCCTTGAAGAGATGCCATACAAGTAGCAAGTTGTTGGTATACAATTTACCCTTCTAAATACACGACATAAGTGAAGAAAAAAAAACCCCTCGATATCAAATGTGTCATTTCTTAGTCTCATTCCATTAATGGTCCTTCTCTTCAACTGATAAGAGTCTTGTACGGCCAAGAACAAGTACGCGGATGTTATTTATACTATACTAGTAGACATTCAGCCCGCCATCCGACCCACTAACCCATTTCCAGGTATTAGTCAAGCCTCTGGTTATTTCCAGCTGCACAACCACAATCATACAATATTACAACGCGGGAACCCCTCCAGCAACAGGAGGCTTGCGATACAACTTCGTCGCCCGCCGCCAGCGCGGCCCAGTCATGGACGTCCTCATAGATGCGCGCTTCGAGCGCCTGGAGAAGGCTCTGGCCAGCTTCATTGACTCGGTCTCGAAGTACCATCCTTCATTAAGCCTGGCTGAAGAGCTCAAGCTCGCCGACATTGACTTCACAAAATGTCTAGAGCAAGGTAGGCCTTCTTCCCCCCTTCCGAACCGACAGTAAAACCTGGTACCTCGTCAGACAAACCCAAACATGCTAAAACTTTGCAACTAAACAGTCGAAACCCACCAGAATAACCACCGGCGCATACTGGGACTGCGACAGGCCTCCGCCGCCCTCGACGCGCAGATCCGCGAGACCCTGACCAGCCTCGCCAACACTCGCCGTGAGATCGTCAATACGCCCACCACCAAATTCCCGTCCAGCCCCAGCTTCCCCATCGCTTACGAGGAGCTCCTCGCCTACGCGCGGCGCATCAGCAAGACCACGCTTCCCTCGCCGGCAACCATCCACGCCGCCGCAGTCGCCGCCGCCAACGCGGCACCGTCCGACGCGCAGACACCCGGCCCCGGCGGCGACACACAGTCACAAGCGGTAACGCCCGCCGCCACGACGCCCGCCGCCACCGCCACCGCCGCCGCGACACCAACGACGGCCGGGACCCCGCTACCCGCGCCCAGCCCAGCCGTCGTCAACGGCGCCCCGCCGCCGCAGCAGCATCCCAACGCGTCCTTCCTGTCCTCGCAGAGCGGAGGCGGCGGGCCATCGCAGCTGACGAGCCTGCCAGAGCCCATGGCGCAGTACCTCAACCCGCTGTCCGGGCAGGTGTTCGTCCCCTGGCCGCTCGAGGACAAGATCCGCTCCGGCGCGCTCGCGTCCAACCAGATGCTAGTCGAGCAGGGCATAGACCCGCGCGGCTACGACCCGGCCGCCGAGGAGGCACGCCGCAGGCAGGAGGAGGCAGAGCGCAGGGAGCGCGAGGAGCGCGAGGCCCAGGAACAGCTCGAGCGCGACCGCCGGCTGCGCGAGGAGCGCGAGAGGATGCGCCAGGAGCGCGAGCGCCAGCGCGAGAGGGAGCAGGAGGAGTGGCGGCGGGCGAGCGTCGCGGCGGGCGCTGCGGACGGTGGTACCTCGGCGGCAGCAGGGGGTGCTTCGACGGCCCAAGCACCTGAGAAGAAGCAGTTCCAGTTCACTAACCTAGATGATCTGGACGATGACGATGACGACGACTAGCATATAGATTCATATCCTTCTCTTTGTTTCCTGATAATTTTTTTATAGCAAGCGAACGGGCCCCAGTCAGAAAAGGCCGATGATGAGAAAATAAAAGCAGAGAAATATGGCTTTTGTAATTTACAAAACGAACGGTAGATATATTAACCGCACTTAGAAACAATGTAACACTTGTCTATGCCATTTGAGGCCCTTTATCGCAAACAGGCCGCTTACCATGTTCCCCAAACGCGGTCGACTCACTCCCCTCATCATAATTGCTTCCCCGAGGACATCATAACACTTAGTCGATCTTTATCGACTTGTAAATTCTCATGACAAACCACCAGCTAGCGAAGTATCCAATGGAACCTCAATGATGTTAGTATCGTGATTAGTAGGTGTTAAAGGTAGCAACTCACCAGCTAGTATGAAGAAAAGAAACGAAATCAGTGCGCTGTAACCCACGTACAACACGGTGCCGGCCATGCCGCCGAGCTTGATCTTGGTGACAAGATAGAGCAGGCAGTTGAGAAAGACGTAGCCACCACTCATGCCTGCTGCCAGGAAAGATCGCCACTGCCAGTGGTAGTTCTCCGAGCACAGCAAGAAGTACGTCATCATTATGGTGACGGTGGCGCAGACGGTCACCATGAGTGAATAGCATAGAAAGAGGAAGCCGAACATGTAGTAGATTCTGCTGAACCAGATGGAGTTCATGATGAAGTAGAGCTCTACAAAAATGGCACCAAACGGTAGCAGACCGACAAGGAGCATGCTGGGAATCGGCTTCAGATACGTTGTCGTCGGTGGAATCTGGCGAGGGATCTGGTTCGTACGGACCGGTGCCTCGATCTTGGCGCTGCGGAATCCGAACCACGAGCCCGCCACAGACAGCGGTATCGAAATAATGAACCAAATTGCCAAGAGCACGAGCATCGTCGTGAAAGGCACGGCACCGGAGGACTGTTTGGCCCACAGGAACAGGTTGAGAAGAAAGAAGACGCCAAATACAATGGTGGGCACGAGGAGTGGCGTCAGGCCAATGTTGAGCTTCCACTGTTCGCCGCCCATAAACTTGTAGACCCGCGCAGAGATATAACCACCGACAGAGCCGAGTATTGTGTAGAGGAGAATCATGATGGTGCCCAGCGAGCCTCTGTTGGAGGGCGACAGGAAACCAAGCAACGCGAAGACAATAGTGCTGGCAGTCATGACAAAAATCTGAGCGCCGTTACCCAGCAAAATGGACAGCAACAGAGGCTGCGATGGGCTGCGAAAGACATCGCCATGCACGAGCTTCCATCCAGAATCCTCCTGCACGCCATCGTCCAGCGCAGACGTGCCGCTCAGGTCGTCGAGGTTTATTTGGTCGAGTCGGTTGTAGCGAGCAATATCCTTTTTCAAAGTGCGTACAAGAATCGACATTACTGTCATGACGAGAATGACGACGATGATAGCCGTGTCGATAAGCCAGAACCAGTGTATCTTGGGGTCGAATACGTGCAGGTATTTGTCCCATCGAGTGGCCCAGGCTGTGGATGACTTTTCCCAAAAGACGCTGTAGCTATACTTGACCATTTGCGAGCCCTTGTCCGCAAGGACGATGGCAGCATGGCCGTCCTTGCAATCTGCAGCGCCGGAATATTTCTTAGACGATGGCTCAACACGAACGCCAACAACACGAAGCTGATTTGCATTGCCGCCCACTTCGTGGTACTCGACGTATATGTCGTAGTGATTGTTGAAGATAACATTTCCGTTCTCGTCTTCTTTTCCCATGAAGAACCCGGGGCTGTAGAAGGACGTCTCCGTAAGTCGGTCCTGGATCTTCTGCCCGGCAGGAAGACCGTCGACTAGCCAGTTCAGGCTGTAAGTCTCTAGAATGCGGTCTTTGAGGAACTCGACAGAGTGTTCAGGGTACTCGACTTCGCAGAGAGGCTTGCATTGCTCATCTTTGGCCATGGAGAGCTCAAAGGGCGACGTCATGATGCGGTCGCCAAACAGGATGCTGCCGAGGCTTTCCGACACGTATTTGGGGCCATCCTTGGGCTGGCAGAATTCGAACGCCGGATGATAGTAGTCGAACGAGACGACAGAATGAAGACGCGCATCTCGGGGACCCGCGATCGGTCGGATGCTGTTCACGTACAGCGGCACGGAGTCTCCAGGTTTGTATGATGTCGGGGCAACGCCCGGCAGGTAGAAGGCGGCTGCTAGCTGCGGCGCAACGAGCAGTGTCGACAGCAGAGCCAGGGGCCCGCTTGCTGTAGATCGCATTATGCTATGTTTGATGGGTATGGCATGCCCGGGAAGTCGTCGTGGTGCCGGCTTCGAGCGCCGCGCGATACTCAGTCGTGATCTTGACTTACCAATGGACAAGTGGGAGCTGCCAAGGGGTAATGCGACGCGGGTGTAATGGTGAGATGAGAAGTTATCGGTGGTCCTTGTATTCGTGTATTTGGTGTCGAAAGCACTTGTGACTCAACTGGACTGAGCACTTATCTGCTGGATCGACAATCACGCCGGTTAGAGCTGGGACAAAGGAGCTTGCTTGTATGGGCTTCCACGAAATTGGCCAGATTGTATATCCAAGTCACCGCCTGACGAGCTGCACAGCCACTTCCAAGGTACGACAAAGGGCGCCCCCCCCCGAAAGGCGTTTTGCAAGGATTCCACATTGCGCCACATTGAAATACTGTGGCGCAGAGCTTTCCGCCCAGTGCTTCGGCCAGCCCCGCTAAAAAGTTTCACGGTGTACATCTGCTAGCAGAAGAAAAAAGTCATGTTCGATTCCTCGTCCTCAACTATCACTCAATTTCAACATCATGGCGGCGCCTTTTACATTGCCCGCTCTGTTGAAGTCCCTGGGCCAGTCGCTACTTTTGACACAGGAGGCGGCCCCAGCGCTGACTATGATCGAGCATCCCAAAGATGGCATCTCATTGCTCGATGTAAAGAACGAGATGCTTCTCTCGTACCTGGAACGTCTAGTTTTTCTGATTCTACTTAAAATTCGCCGGAACAGAAATCGCAACAAACCCACGACAGATCCCAAGATGGATGATGAAGTGCGCTCAAAACTCGTGGAGCTACGATTGTACCTAGAAAAAGGGTCGCGTCCGTTGGAGGACAAGCTCAAATTCTCTATCGAACGATTCCTGCGCGCAGCGGACAATGCTCAGCGTGCGGAGGAATCCCAAAGAATGCGCGGGGGGCGGACCCAGAAGACGGGTTCTGAGAGTGAAGACGACGAGTCTGGTTCTGGATCCGACGAGGACGAGGACGAGGACGATTCGGACACCGATAACCAAAATTTATCGTCAGCAAGTACAAGCCGCAAAATGTCCGCTGCCCCCAATCTTGCAGGTCTCGTCGACGACATCACGGTGCGACCCACGCAAAAAGATGACGCTCCGCCTGGCATCTATCGTCCACCAAGGAGAGAACGCCAGGTTATGGATAGTGGCGCGCGCAGAGAAAAGATTGATCGTCGACCTAATAAGTCAAGAACGATGGAGGAGTTTATTAGCACAGAGCTGGCATCTGCACCAATGGCAGAGCCTAGCATCGGTACTACTATCGTGCAGGGCGGACGTCGCATGAAAACGGCCGCCGATCGCGAAGCTGAGGCCGAGCGCCGCGAATACGAGGAAACCAACTACACACGTCTGCCTAAGGAGAGCCGGAAAGAAAAGGCGAAGAAGGCGCGGCAAGAAGGCGGCGGCCGGCGTGTGCAGTTTGGTGGCGAGGAATGGCACGATTTGGGCGAGGGAGTTGATCGCATTGATCGTCTCACGAAGCGCAGGAATGGTGGGAGAGAAAACACTGTTCGTGCCATGCTGGACAAGAGCCGCAAGCGAGGGCATGACACAACAGATGGACCGAGAGGGACTGGCTATGGAATGGGTGACAGGTTCAATAAGAAGGCTAAAATGCTGGAAGCAGGACGTCAAGACAGGGGAAAGCGGCGATAACTACCTGTGATTGAATCAATTTCTAAATTGTGCGCATATAGGACGGCGTTAATTTAAATGTTTCAGGATCTACGCTGCATCGTCTAATTCCCATTCGTTGACTGTTTTGCTTAGAAGGATCAATTAGCTCCGCTAAGTGCATAACCCCGCCGATTTTCTAAGTAGACCCCTCCAAGCTACAGGTCTGACCCCTCCATCGAACACAATGGTACTTCGGCTCATGCGCAAACAAGTTGAGTGACCAGGAATGCTCATTTTATATGAGTTTGTAGTTGTAGTAATGTCTAACTGAAGTTCACATGACGAATTCTTTGAATCTGTGTTTCGTGCCGGTATTGGACTTGTACTACTATGTATCTAAGCGGAACAAGGAAATTTTGTTCTTGGATCATCACCCCGCCATCGGCACCTGCTTACACTGTGCTTCTGACTCATTGCACTTACCTCACTGCCTTGTTCGCGATTGTACTTCTGAGCATAGTATTTCTCTTAAACAGCAAACCGCATCTGTGCATCTTCGAATCTATACTTCAATTCTTAAGCTGCGAAACGTAAAGAATCACAGTCTTCCTTGCTCCTTCTTGCCCTTTTCCCCGCCGAGGAAACAATTGCTGGGAAAATGGCAAACGCCAGCAGTCCGATCCTCCCAGTCGAGGGCAAGCGAAATGTCCTGATCACCAGCGCCCTCCCCTATTCTAACAATCTACCGCACCTGGGAAACGTCATCGGGAGTGTCTTGTCTGCGGATCTATACGCCCGTTATTGCAGAGCCAGAGGATATCAAACACTTTATGTTTGCGGCACGGTGTGTAGCTTCCGCCAGTCAGAATTGTGCTCTTTGATGGCGCGTCTAACACGGACTGTAGGACCAGTACGGAACGGCAACCGAGACAAAAGCTCTCGAGGAGGGAACCGATCCCGCGACGCTATGCGCCAAGTACCACGCCTTGCACAAATCCATCTACGACTGGTTTCGCCTCGATTTCGACATATTTGACAAGACACCCACTGCACACCAGACTGATATTGTGCAGGACATGTTCGCAAAGTTATGGAAGAATGGCTACATATATGAAGAAGAAATCCAGCAACCTTTCTGTCCCGTTGAAAGCCATCAATCCTTTCTCGCCGACCGATTCGTGGAGGGCGAGTGCTCGATTTGCGGTGATAAAGGCGCCCGTGGTGACCAATGCGATGCCTGCGGCTCCATGCTTGACCCTATCAAGCCTGAGAATACGGGCAATTCTGCCGATGGAGACAATTCCGAAGGCAGAGCTACCGGCTGGCTGATCAATCCTCATTGCAAGGTGGACGGCACGACTCCCGAAGTCCGCAAGACGAAGCATCTGTTCCTCAAGCTTGACGATATCTCCGAACAGCTCAAGACCTGGTTCAAGTCTACGGAGAACAATGGCTGGAGCTCCAACGCTAGGTCGATCACGCAGGCCTGGATCGACAAAGGTCTGAAACCACGCGCGATTTCCCGAGACCTGAAATGGGGTGTCCCTATTCCTCAGGTAGAGGGGCTCGATGCCGAAAGTTATGCCCGCAAGGTGTTTTATGTCTGGTTTGACGCTTGCATTGGCTATATGTCGATCACCAAGACGTATACCGACGGCGACAATCGTGAGGGCAAGAACTGGGAGAAGTGGTGGAAGAATCCTGAGAATGTTGAGCTTATGCAATTTCAAGGAAAGGATAATGTTGGGTTCCACGCTATTGTTTTCCCTTCATCGCAGCTCGGTACCAAAGAAAAATGGACTAAAGTACACAGAATCTCCGCCACAGAGTACCTCAACTACGAAGGTGGAAAGTTTTCTAAATCGCGTGGCATCGGTGTTTTCGGTAATAATGCCAAGGACACTGGAATCGATCCCGACATCTGGCGGTTCTACCTGCTCTCTCGTCGACCTGAGCTGGCTGACTCGGAATTCAAGTGGGAGGAGTTTATCGATGTCAACAATAACGAGCTCTTGAAAAATGTTGGCAACTTCATACAAAGAACCCTCAAATTCTGTGTGGCAAAGATGGAGAGCACAGTACCGGCCGCCACCGTTAGCAATGAGACGATCAAGGACCACAAAGCGGCGGCCAACCAAATACTTGCCGCCTACCTTGAGCACCAAGAGGCCAACAAAATGCGCGTTGGTCTTCAGGACACGCTGAGCTTCTCGGCTCTTGGTAATAAGTTCCTGCAAGATAATGGTCTTAATAACAAGCTGCTTGCCGAGGAGCCAGAGCGCTGCAATACTGTCATCAGTGTGGCCATCAACCACGTATACCTGCTGGCCGGTCTACTATACCCTTATATGCCTACCACGGCAGAGTCAATTTTCAAGCAGCTCGCGATGGAGGCTAAGCCTTTTATCCCCGACACCTTTGACTTCAATGCCGTTTCCGCCGGCCATAAGATTGGAACACCCGAGCCTCTATTCTCCATTATTCCGGCCGCTAAGCTTGAAGAATGGCGTGAAGCCTATGGTGGCGAAGAGCTGAAAAAGGTCAAGGCACTCGAAGCCGAAAAGGCTGCTGCCAAGAAGGCCAAGAAGCTCGCAGACAAAGAAAAGAAGAAGGCTAAGAAGAACGATGCCACAGCCGGGACTGCCGCAGAACAGCCTTCGGATTCTGGTCCTGCAGAGATTTCAAAGCTGACTCTGGAAGAAAAGAAATGATAGCAAAACGGCGTTGTAGATTAGATGATAGAACCGATCTAAAGGTAGTGGTACGCAACGGAGTTTAGGCCGGTGAAGAGTTTCGAGCGTACGGAAGATAGCGTAGATGAACAAATGTGTCGACATCTTTAATTTAAAGGTAGTTTCACCTACAACATGCTGAGAAGTGAGGGTCATCTTCTCGTCAGCGATTGTTTGCTTTGGGTGCCTGTCATCGTGGGGGCGCGATTGTGATCTCGATAAGATAAGAGCTCTGAATTTCTCGAGGTGGACGACTCCCCGCTGTTCCTCAAAGTCGTTCCTTTTAAATGTTATGTCTATTTTGAGCTCGCGATATCTAAGCTTTGACATAGAATCACATACAATATTACAATAAGCTCGATTTTCGCTGCGCGGCTCATTAAACAGTGTCGCAAACGCCCCGGTCGACAAGGGCGCCATGGGCGACACCGACTTTAATGACATTGATATCCCCGACGCACCTCCTTCTCGACAACAACCTCTCAAAGATGCACAGCCGACCGCATTAGGCACAGAAAACGATGCCGATGATGATCCAATAACCGCCTCCTATCCCGTCTTCCTAAATCCCGCACTGCCCCTCGGCCGCCGGCTCCTAGTCCTACAGCACCCGAACCGCACAGACGAGGGCGGTGCCGGGCGCGCACCGCCCTCGGAGCTGCGTCTCAAGGCCGACTCAGGCATGGTCGAGGTGGACATGCCGCTCGACTACAACGAGGCGTACGATCGCGACAAGGGCCTACGCTGGGGCCGCGTCCTCCAGTCCTCCATGGCGGCCAAGAACGGCGGCAGCCACGGCCTCGCCGGTGGCTTTGGCTTCGGTGCCGTGCAGCAGCGCGGCGCGGGCGGTGGCGGGCGAAAGAGGAACGAGGTCGACGCGGAGGATCTGATTGACTGGAACGAGGCGATTCGACAGGACAAGGTGCTGCGGACGCAGACACTCGGAGGGCAGTATCCGGACGCGGATGAAGTACAATACATGGTTGGGGTATTTCAAGGAAGTATGTTCGAAAATTCGTCACATTACGTTTTTCCTGGTGAAAGAATCGGGTGCTGACACGATTCGAATCATAGAGGACCTACATCTTACACCCGTCTCTTCGCTCGTACACCTTCGGCCACAGCTTCACCATCTCGATGCAGCGACACAACAAGAGCGCCAGGCCGCCTCGAAAGACGCATCCGGCGGAGGGGCTGCGGGTGCGGGCGGCGCCGGCGCCGGCGGCGCGGCAGGGGGCGGCCCCGCGGCAGCGCGTGCCATCCACATGAGCATCAAGGCGAGCAGCGACGCCGACGGCGTGAGCACCGAGACGATCGCCGACAGGCTGCGGTCCGTGCAGGGCGAGTCCTGGCGCAGGATGCGCTATACGGACGAGAACGAGGAGGCCGCGTGGGAGGTCTACAACGAGAGCCTGTTCCTGACTGCCCGGGCCGGCGGGCCGGCGGCGTCGAGGGGCGACGAGAAGAAGAAGTCGGTGGCGAAAAGTGGCGACGACGACGAGGGCGAGACCGCGGCAGAGCAGCACAGGTCGCTCGAGGGGAGCGTGTCGACCTTTGGGTCAAAGTGGGAGAGCAAGCAGCTGCTCGAGGCCGTCAGCGGCATCAAGAAGCCGGAGCCCGTGAGCCCGGTGGTAGCTGCGTCGGCGGCCACGGAGACGCAGAACGCACAGGCCAAGAAGACAACGGCGGCGGCCGCGGCTGAGCAAGCGCAGAGGGTGGCCGCGGCAGCAGGGACGGAGGAAGTGAGAAGGCCGAAGCGGGCGGCGCGAGGTGGCGGAGGTTTGGGGACGGCACAGAGGCCAGGTACCAGACCGAGGTAGGTTACGGGCCTGGTGAAGATTTGTCGTCGACCGAAAAAGTTTGGAAAACAACAAAGGAAGAGGTCGATTTCAGCAAATATATCGTATACATCAAATTTGGGGCCAAAAGCTCCGTCCGTCACGGCTTTGGGTGGCATGGAATAACGAGCAACGCAGGACAAGACTGGTAAATATTCACACGACTTTGAGACAACACCACATGTCCAAATCAGTTCATGTTTTTGTTTTTATTTTTCGGAAGAACCCGCTGTTTAGGAAAAAAAGTGCTGTCTCGCTTGGCAAGCAAAGAAAAGGCGAAAGTACCTACAAAACATACATCATGCGATGTCAAGCAACCACAATTTCTCCGCTGTTCTGATCCTGTCGCTTTTCAGCACCTTTTGCAACCGCGCAAGGCCGCTCGCGGCATGCCTCACCATGTATAACTGCTCAGATCAACATGCACCAAAAATACAAAGAGCGGGAAAAAAAAGACGGGAAAGTTCGCAAAAAGACTAATGCTGTGAATCGAATCAAAATATTCAGCCAAATCAACCAGCGTACCAATACAAAACTTCACTACCCATTTGCCAGCCAAGATACTCTCCGTTATCAATGTGCCTCTCATCTGAAAATAAGAATACCGAAGAAACAACAGTCTGTCATTGCCGATTGCTTGATTCACGGAATATACAGACCCCAAGGAAAGGAGATGACAACCATCATTCTTCTCTAGCCAGTGTCCAATTCAGATCCCAGCCACGCAATGGATATTCGCTGTACTCCCAAGCCCCGTGTAAAATGTGTACTTGAACCGAAAAAATTTGCGAGAGCTTCTTGCATCTTTACTGCAAAAGCTCCACGTCCAGCCCAATGGCCCTCATAAACAGATTGACGCTACCAAGTCGCTCAGACGCCATGGCAGGCGGCAAAGTCTTGGATAGAGTTACAGTATCCAGCACGCGGTCCTTGACAGACAAGACAAGGCGGGTTTGCTGGTCATGGTTCGCGCTGACACCCATAGCAGCCAGGAATTGCCAAACATACACGTCAACGCCAGCATTAACACTGCCGGGGAACATGTAGGGCAGCGACGGCTCTAGGCGATTGAAGAGGACATCGAAAGTTTGATCCCACTTCTCCCACTGCTCAGCCTGGCCAGCACCCGTCTGTTTCAGTAGCACAGTTCGGCTCAGTATCAGGGTAAGCATCGAGATGCCGATGCGGGTCCTGGCAATCAAATCCAGATTGAGCTTGGTGGCAATGAGGTTGAGAACGCCGTCCACAATGTCGAGGCCAGTATCGTTGAAATACTGCATAAGCGATGGCATAACAGTCGACAGGAAGAGCTCAATGTTCTCTCGCATTCTCGCGTTGAGACTCGTGTCATCCCCACTGACAGCAGCGCCCTGCACGACATCGAGCTGGTCCAGGTGGTAAACAATCATTGTCAATATGGTAGTGCGCTGTTCGAAGTTGAGGTGAGGAAAGATTCGAGGTATTGCCTTCTTCCCCTTGGCACACGATAAAAAGGCAATGAATGGATGGGGTACGGTTGCGCCGATGGGCTCATGAACTTTAAGGTCGGTCCACAGCTTCCCGTTCAGCGTTTCCAGCTCAGCCGCCCATTCCCGATGTCTCTGCTCCAGCTCGGGATCGGTAGGGCCGTTGGAAGGTGGCGGAATGGCTCTCACATGATCTTCGAGCTTCATCAATGTATCGTAAACGCGTTCGACGTTGCGAAGTATGGACTTGCGGTCGGGACCAGCGGCAGAGTCTCTACCGCTGCTTGGTCGAGGACTCTCGGTCTCCTTGCGCGAAATGTTGAGAAGGGGCTTGGGCGTCTTGGCATTGCTGAAAGATATTTTGCCGAGGCTACCCGCGATAACAAGCTGCGGGTTCTTGGGCTTATTCTTGGCGGCCTCAACGGCTCTTTGGACCTGCTGCTCCATTCTCTGAATGTGGTTCTCAGCAGGACGTCCATTGCGTCGAGCACCGTTGCGGCTGCCCGTCTGAAACAAGTAGGTCTGCGCGAAATTGCTGAGCGGCTGGCTTGGGTTTTGTCTCTGACCGGCGCGAATGTGGCTGTAAACCTGATAATAGAAGTCTTCGGCAATGGCAGCATCATTGGTCTGCTCAGCAGGATTCCCAGTGGCGGTAATGAGTTGCTGTAGCTGTATCCTGGTAATAAAGTTTTTGTCCGAAGGCGTCATGAGGCCATTATCCTTTGAAAGAAGCCAAATCTTGTGGTTGCGCTTGGCACGCTTCGTCTCCTGGTCTAGAAAAGCGGCCTTCTCTTCCTCAGACATGCCAGATAATTGGGGATGGTTTTGTAAGTGATGCATCGGGCCAGCGCCACTTGGGGTTCTGCCGTGCTGTGGCCCAGACAAAGGCATGCGCTGGATGTCAGCCGAGAGCCTGAGTGGGTTCTGGAGAATTTGCATCGGTTGCGCATGTTGACGTTGAATCTGCTGCGGATCGGGGACGATGTGCTCATAAGGAGAGGGTCCTTGTCCTGGTTGTGGACGTTGAAGAATACTGACGGGCTGAATATGTGCAGACAAGTTATGCTGATGTGTCCGCGACGTGGGGTGGGCGGGCTCCGGTATCTGGCCTGCCTGGTGACCAAAGTTGCCCCTGGTCTGGATTGCGGGAGGCTGTTGAGAAGAGGCTGTAGCAGATTTGGATGAAGAGCGCATTGCCGCCTCGACCTCTTCCAGGCTCATGATCTTGCGTCCTTGCGTAGGTTCGTGGGTAGCAATGGAGGCCGGGGCGGGACTAGAGTTAGAGCCCGAAGCGGCATGTGAGGGACCGATTCCCCAGATGCTTTGGTCAACATGCAGGTCGGGCACAGGCTCGGCTTCACGATACTTTTCATAGCCAGTACGAGCAGGAGCCTGACGGTGATGCTGCTGCGATTGTTGGTGAGCGTAGCTCGAGTCTACATTTGGGGCCGTATATCCTTGCGGCGGATTCGGTCTGGTGGTGGCAATTGGCTGTTGGCGATTAAAACGAACATGTTCTTCCTCAATAGCATCGGAAACCTTGGCAGTCTGCCCAAAGAAGTCAAAGTCCTTCCCAACCTTGGCAGCAGCTGTTCCATCACTCCCACCACCGAATGTATCATCGTTGAAGGCATCGTCAGCATCATCTAGCTGGTCGCCGAGACCATCGTAGGTATCCTCAAAATCAAGGGCGTCATCAGCGCTGACGTCACGGCCGGAAAGACCAGCAAATGGATCATGGGCCTGAGAAAACCCCGGCGCGGACGAATTGTGCCCGCTTGTATCAAAGCCGAAAAAAGACATTGCCGAGCAGAGTTATGATGATCAAGATGAAAACTAGAGGTTGAAACGGCGTTAGCAAGGCAGTCCTGGCGATTGCGCGCGACCAAGGGGCCGTTCAAGCTCTTCCCACCAAATACAGGAAATCAGGACCGAGAAGAACTGCTGCTAGAAGTTACAAATGACATACCACTATAGCTTTGTGGGGATACTAGAGTTCGGAGCAGATGCAGGCCAATGTATCATATTGTTTTGCGGCGATGAAAATAATAAAAAGTATACGATGGTGCGTCGTCGCAACGACCGGCGAGCGAGTTCGGGGTTACAGCGCAGCAGATCGTGTAAGTATACCGAGCGAGTAGTTCACAGCCTTTGGTGTTCGATAAGGCAAAGGGATAGGACGGTTGAGCCTGGCGCAGAGAGCTTCGTAGCTATCATGTCGTGAGAGTAGGATCTTGACGTTTGCTGTGAAGGTATCCCACTTGGCGAGCGTCCCACTGGTGGGGATGAAATCACGTGCTTGACTCTCGCTGGCATTCCCTATAACTGGGTGCGGGGTGGCCGATCTTTGGGTTTACCTGCGTGGCTAGCTACAGTAAGTAGTAGTAGTTGGTCTTACTTCCTACCAGCAGTCCAACAATAGATATCGCGCAAAATGTTTAAATTGGTTGGCACTCAGATACTCACGCAGTGTGTTCCCGGTCTTGGCGTAGGCAAGTTAAGGCGCCTGGTGTCTCAGCGCACACACAACGCATGCGGCGAACTACCTAGTGCTCAGGCCCGATGCTCTCGACGGATCCAGCCAGCAGCTTGCCGATAGACTCTGCGAACTACAGTTCTATCGCTCGTGTTTGTTCATGGCGGAAACACAGGCCATAAAACGAAACGCATACTTCGTTTGCAGGCATGCGCAAGTGCTACGTCGGCAAGCAGCCGACACATACGGAAACGATACCAGAAACGATGGTTCATTTTGTGAGCAGGCGTGACATTCGGACCGATCTGGAGATTGCTTGTGCATGTGTAAGTGCCGTTGCGATGTTTCCATTGCAGCCAGGTCAGACAAGCCAAAGCATCACGTTGAGCAAACCACGGGTACGTGACCGACGCGGCAGGTGGGCCGGTAAATCAAACGGAGGCCTCTTAAATCCAGAGAATCAGGACGAGATCAATCAATGGAGAGAAAGAGGGCAACGGATAAAAAGTAGAAGGCGTTCTATCACTGATTGTCTCTACGAGAGACATAACCGCCGCTGCCAATATCCGCCCTCGCAATTCTTGACAGGTGGTAACATGCACTGCATTTGTCAATAATGCTGTTCTGAATTTACTACACCTTTGAGCCACCACAACATTGTCTAGCGAGTCGGCCATGCCTCTCTAGCCGACTACACGCCGTGTGGTAACCAGATGTCGATACGTTAGAAGCGCTATAGCATCCGGCGAGAACAATTGGCGGCAGAGCGTGGTGCTTTACAGTTATTGTTATTGGTGCACAACATAGCTGGTCGGAAATCCGGAAAAGCGAGACCGGGAATACCATACCCAATCTTGATTCGCCGCAATTAGAGGTTTGCTGTTATAGCAGAAGGCTGTTAGACATTGACGCCGCGCCTGAACAGCGTCATAGCGCTTCTAGTTCACCTGCATACTGCGCTGTACATTCAAACTGCCGTCCCCCCCCTGCTGGACGGAATTCTTCAACTTATTCGTTAGTATGTATAGTCTTCCTTGCAACTTTCAGTGACAGCCCTAGGAGATCATGATGAAAGTGAATCTGATCCCTCCACCTCTCACTGAAGTCATAGCGTCACCCTGCTGAACTTTGCCGAGACCGTGTAACAGGTACATGTTACCTCTAGAGCGGGCACTATAATTCGTGTCTGGCGCAGCACTCTCGAAAGTACTACTATATCACCTCAAACGGCCCCCAGTTACCTACCCACCTGCAACGCCTGCTGCATCCCTCACACACTGTAGCTCTTCGTTTGTTCACCACTCGACTCTCCGCCTCTTTGCCAATTTTCGAAAGCAGCTCTTCCTCCTTCAGATGACCAGACTTCTCTGCTCTACCGTCGTCTTGGTCGATTCGACGCCAACCAGCCCGTCATGTTGACGGGAGGCAATGCGCGCATCTTGCGCTTCGTTGTTGTCGCCGGTATTGTATGTCATTTTCTACCCTACCGTCAAGCTGCCACCTGCCATTGAGTGACTGGTGTGTTTGCTCCCTCGAAGAAGCGCCATTGATGCTGTAGTTTGCGATGGTTTAAAGCTTATAGCAGAGCTAACGCGTTCATTTTTTTCTTTTCATCAGACTCTCTTCCTCTTCTATCGATACTCCAACTCCCACTACGACACATTCCGGCGACCCGTACCTCCCCCGGACCACGCCCGAGTCGCCTCGCAAGAACCCAGCGTACAAAGTACAGTTGCCGCTTCTCCCGACCGCAGTGTCGATTCGAGGCAAAAGCCTATACCTAGCGACCATGACCAGGGCCGCGAAAGGCTAGATAAGAGCTCTACAGAGTCGACTGGCACGCTGCCCGAGATCGATCCCGGACCCCGCGCCAACGCTACCTTTGTCACGCTGGCGCGCAACGTCGACCTCTGGGACATTGCCCGGTCCATCCGTCAGGTCGAGGACCGCTTCAACCATCGTTTCAACTACGATTGGGTCTTTCTCAATGATAGGCCCTTTGACGAGAATTTCAAAAACATCACCTCGGCCTTGGTTTCCGGCACGGCACGCTACGGCCTAGTCCCTGAGGAGCACTGGTCCATTCCCGATTGGATCGACAAGGACAAGGCCGAAAAGGTGCGTCAAGACATGAAGGATCGCAACATCATATACGGGGACTCGCTCAGCTACCGCCATATGTGCCGCTTCGAGTCGGGCTTCTTCTTTCACCACCCGCTCATGCAGGAATATGACCTATACTGGCGCGTGGAGCCGAGTATCGAGCTCTTTTGCGACGTGCCCGAGGACCCGTTTCGCTTTTTGGTCGAAAACAACATCAAGTACAGCTTCGTCATCAGCATGCTCGAATACGTCGACACGATCCCCACGCTGTGGGATAGCACCAAAAAGTTCATGGAAAACTACCCCGAATACCTCGCGGCGGACAACTCACTTGAGTTTCTGAGCGACGATGGCGGCGACACATACAATGCATGCCACTTTGTAAGTTGCCAAGAGCATCTTCGCTGTCGCATGAAACTAACTAATCGATGCGTCTAGTGGTCCAATTTCGAAATTGGCAGTATGGGCTGGCTGAGAAGCGATGCTTATACGGCCTTTTTCAACACACTCGATCAGGACGGTGGTTTCTTTTACGAGCGCTGGGGCGACGCCCCTGTTCACTCTATCGCTGCCGGCCTCTTGCTCAACAAGACGGACATCCATTTTTTCGACAATATTGCCTACTTTCACATGCCCTTTACGCATTGCCCGGCTGATGCGCAGACACGAATAGACCTCAAGTGTCACTGCAACCCGAGGGACAACTTCGACTGGAAGAGCCATTCTTGCACGTCAAAGTTTTTTGAGATTAACGGGCTACAGAGGCCAGAAGGTATGGCGGAATAGACTTGGTCGTTGACTCAAGACTGGGTGGATAGATACGTGGCAACAGCCCGTCGCTCAGGCGACATCTATCTCTTCATTTCGACACTCCTGCTGCGCTACACCTGTCGTGTTCTCCCACATGCATGGCGCCGCAGATGACTACGACACAAGGCAGGCGCACATAAACCTGGTTTTTGAGACTGGCCCCGAGATGGGCACTCTGGATTGCTTTTTCTGTTCAAAAGAGATCATTTGATACACTGCAAGAATTTACATGGCGTTGGCTGGGGGCTTCGCGGCCCGACTTTTGCTTCATGTTTTGCCTCCAAGGGGCTTCTCCTGTACAATTTATAACGATGAATTGATGATAGATACTTATGAACTTGAAGTTGCGTCGCGTGAAATGTGATGCAAGTCTAGTAGACTCGTATCAACTGCGGGCTAGGAAAGATGTCCGCCCAATTTGATTGGGGGTAGTCGACATGTATTACAGCGCCAAAGGCATGAATGTATTGTGGCAAAATCTCGCTATGTCCATCGTACATGATTTATACACTCCCGACATCTCTATACTTGATATGGTGGTCCCTCATGTACCTCTTCAAGTCCAATGTTCGATACAAGCAAAAGGTTCAGCCTTTCATCTTCACGATCCATCATCTCCTTAGCCAATAGTCGCCTTTTTAGGCTTCTTCGTGCCGTACTTGCTACGACTCGATGCACGAGTTCCAACGCCGCCCTTCAAAATCGTTAGCCAATCCGCACCTCCCTTCTTCTTCTTCTTCTTCTTTCCCTTCCCCCCACAACAGCTCCCTATCTTTTTTAGACTCACCAGATCCAGCGCGCCGCGCACCAGATGATACCTCACGCCGGGGCAGTCCTGGGCCCTGCCGCCGCGGACCAGCACGACGCTGTGCTGCTGTATGTTGTGGCCCTCGCCGGGGATGTAGGCGGTGACGACGGCGCCGGTGGAGAGCTTGACGCGGGCCGTCTTGCGCTCGCCCGAGTTGGGCTTCTTGGGCCGCACGACGCCGACGCGCAGGCACACGCCCTTGAGCGCCGGGCAGCGCGTGTTGGCGAGCGCCGGCGACACGGCGTGCCGCGCCCGCTTGCCCTTGCGGATGCCCCGGAGGACCTGGTTGAGCGTCGCGGGCCGCGGCGCCGTCGTCGAGAAGGGTGCGGCGGCGGAGAGTACGGGTGACGGACGGCGACGCGTGGGCTGCAGAGGCAGCGGAGATGTGAGGTTGCTGGTCGTTGCAGGTCGGAGGATGGAGGCGAGCGGCCGACGGGCGGCGGGGGAGAATAGGTGTCTAACGATGGATCCGACCATGTTGAAAGAGAGAGGAAGAAGAAAAAAGAGAGAAATGACGCTCAATAAACGCCTGTATCCGCGGGAAGGGGGAGGGCGATGGGTGAGGTATCAAGAACGGCGTGAGTGCAGGCCGGATATACAGACGACTTTCTACTGTTTCGAGGTGGTCATGGACCAGACAGAGCCTTGGAAATCTCCTTAGCGATCAGTCACGTGCAAGCCCGTCGAGTTGGCGTCGAGGGTGGTGGGGCCGGACGAGCAGACGGCAGGGCCGATGAACCGGCGCAAGATGATGAGGGCGCGGACATTGTTGCGCATCCAATGTCTTTCACTTTTTACTGTATAGTTCTTTTCGGCTTTGAGAATCTCATCTGATTGATGATCACCTTGGGTGATTCTCGTCATACTCCAAGGCGGGTGTCTACAATACCTTATGATGCTGTGGCGCAAACGAAACTTGATATTGATCGTTGCTCTGAATATCGGCCAGGAGTGAAGACTTTTGTTTATTTTTCTTTTCTTCCGCTTGCGCTTCTGCTCGAATTTTAGAATAGTATAATTTAATCAATTCTTCGTCTTCTCCAGAATATGCACAGCTGCCACTCCATGTGCGCACATACACATATAGAAGCTCGGCTTAAGCTAAGCCGTTCGGCTCTTCCACTCTCCCCACACTACTCACTCAGGTTTCCTCCCCTTCCCCCGGCTTAACCCGCACCTGCGGAGGGCATTGGTCCTTGCTGGCCAACCGAAAGTCCGGCCTCAAATCGATGCAGAGTTGGAAAACGAGGCAGGTTCTCGGTTAACAACTCTGCGGAGACATTTCAACACCATACAAAGTCTGCCCGATATATCCATCAGATCAATTCTTCCCATCTATCCTCCGCGCTCGCATGTCCATTCTCTCTCACTCACACCGAGAATCGGCTTAAACTCACCCTACCCAGCCGACCCAAATCCATCCACACACACAGCGTTGCACTCGCCGCCACTCAACAACTTTTTCTTCCTTCTCGCATTAGAAATAAAAGAAAAGCACACGGCGAGCACGATTTTTAAGGGCGAGCGAAGCAGAAGCCTCATTATTGGTCGATTTTCTTTTTCCCACGCCCGCTTGAGCCCTTGTCTTCTCACTCACTCATCTATTGGGGACGACGCCACACGCGACTCTCATAACCTCGGTTTCAAACCCACCAACTCTCCTCCCTCCTCCCTCGCCGTCCAGCATCATCACCATGTCTAGCTTCACACGAACCATCCGACCGGCCCTTCAAGGCGGTCGCGTCGCCCTCGCGAAGCGTCTCCCCGCCACGCGCCACACTATTCGTCCCATCGCCGCCGCCATCACCACTCAGTAAGTATAACCATACTCCACGCCGCACAACCACAATTCGCGGCTCTCTCTATCTCTATCTCTCTCTCTCTCTCTCTCATGACCTTTTGTCATTCTAATCCCTGTCTCTCTCTTTCTTCTTACAGACGCCCCATCTCCACCACCGCCCCTCGCCGCAACGCCGCCGTCGACATCACCGAGATCCCTCCCACCCCCATCACCCACCTCTCCGAGGTCGAGGCGGCCATGGCCGACACCGTCTCCAAGTTCGCCGCCGACGTCATCCTCCCCAAGGCGCGCGACATGGACGAGGCCGAGGCCATGGACCCGACCGTCGTCGAGCAGCTCTTCGAGCAGGGCCTCATGGGCATCGAGATCCCCGAGGAGTACGGCGGCGCCGGCATGAACTTCACCGCCGCCATCATCGCCATCGAGGAGCTCGCCCGCGCCGACCCCTCCGTCTCCGTCATGGTCGACGTCCACAACACGCTCTGCAACACCGCCCTCATGAAGTGGGGGTCCGACCACCTCAAGAAGAAGTACCTGCCCCGCCTCGCCACCAACACCGTCGCCTCCTTCTGCCTCTCCGAGCCCGTCTCCGGCTCCGACGCCTTCGCCATGGCCACCCGCGCCGTCGAGGTCCCCGACGGTTACAAGATCTCCGGCTCCAAGATGTGGATCACAAACTCCATGGAGGCCGGCTTCTTCATCGTCTTCGCCAACCTCGACCCCAGCAAGGGCTACCGCGGCATCACCGCCTTCGTCGTCGACAAGGACACCCCGGGCTTCTCCATCGCCAAGAAGGAGAAGAAGCTCGGCATCCGCGCCAGCTCCACCTGCGTCCTCAACTTCGACGACGTCGTCGTGCCCCGCGAGAACCTGCTCGGCGTCGCCGGCGAGGGCTACAAGTACGCCATCGGCATCCTCAACGAGGGCCGCATCGGCATCGCCGCCCAGATGACCGGCCTCGCCCTCGGCGCCTTCGACAACGCCGTCCGCTACGTCTGGAACGACCGCCGCCAGTTCGGCGCCCTCGTCGGCGAGTTCCAGGGCATGCAGCACCAGATCGCCCAGAGCTACACCGAGATCGCCGCCGCCCGCGCCCTCGTCTACAACGCCGCCCGCCGCAAGGAGGCCGGCGAGGACTTTGTCCGCGACGCCGCCATGGCCAAGCTCTACGCCTCCCAGGTCGCCGGCCGTGTCAGCGGGCTCGCCGTCGAGTGGATGGGCGGCATGGGCTTCGTCCGCGAGGGCCTCGCCGAGAAGTTTTGGCGCGACAGCAAGATCGGCGCCATCTACGAGGGCACCAGCAACATTCAGCTGAACACCATAGCCAAGCTGCTTCAGAAGGAGTACACATCATAGAGCGAGCGGATGCTGGCGCCGAGAGAAGGAATAGGCCAGGGAAGTCGGTTGATATATTTGTATCTAGACAGCTTAGATGGGAAAACATCACCAAATGATTTTCAGATTTCACATCCACAGCTCGTGACGTCAAACTCAACGCATAGACTGGAAGGACTCGCGATTGACAGACTTGTTCCAGCGCATACATACCAGAACAAAGAGCCAAACACCAACATAACGGCATATACAGTCCGTTACCGATATCAATCAGCTTAAGAGACGCCGCATCCATGCAACCATCCGTCAAAAATAAACACGTCATCTGCGGGGGTAATATCTAAACGAATGAATTTCTGTCTTCTTTTCTCTTCGTCGGCCACAGATTTACCGTGCTACTCGCAGAATATCCTCAAAACTCCCACCCGTGGATATGCGCTTCGCCCCCAGGGAGTTGATCATGAATAAGCTTCCCTAGTGACATCAATTCCAACACGCTCTCATTGTGACTTTATTAAAAATGTCTTTTCTGAAAGAAAAAAAAAAGAAAGAAACTAAATAAAGTGAATGACCCTCTTCGGTCTCGCTCCCGACTAATCGAAATCAGCCGTATAGGAGAAGCCACGGAATTCTTCTTGCATCGCTTGTGATAGGACTGTAGTCACCATTGTCAGCTCTATTGATATGGTTGAGTGCCTCCATGATTGGCACATACCTGATTGCACCGGGGTGAGGACGGGCGTGACGCTCGTGAACTGCGATTCGAAATTGCTGGTATCTGTCGGGCTCTTGATCCCCGGCTTGAATGGTGCCGTGCCACGCTTGTGGTAAATGTCTTCCCAGTTGATATTCTTAAAGAATGGATGGCTCATGATCTCCTGTGCGTCTGTAGGACCACTTCCCAGACGTTGATCCGGCTCACGCGTGAGCAATTTCTGCAGTATTGACACGGATTCTTTCGGCATGCTGATCGGGTAGAGTGGTTCGTCCGATAGAACAGATTCGTAAATCTCATCCTCGTCTGCTCCGCGGAATGGAGATTGCTGCAGCAGCATCTGGTAAATCAGGACGCCGAACGCCCACCAATCAACAGCTCGGCTGTATTTCTTGTCCAGCAAGATCTGTCCAAACCAGTTAGCGTAGTTCAAACTGTGTATCTTGCAAGGATCCAAAGCAGGTCCGGCTAACAGTCATCGAGCGGGGACAAGGCTCGTTCGTACCTCTGGTGCCATGAATTCTGGAGTACCGCAAAATGTGCCCGTTGTTGAGCCATACCACATGTCTTCTTTGCAAAGACCGTAATCAGCAACCTTGATATGCCCATCCAGGGTCAACATGATATTGTCAAGCTTGAGATCACGATAGACAACGCCGTTCTCGTGAAAGTATTTCAGGGCCAGGCAGACCTCGGCCGCGTAGAACCTGGAAACAGTCAGCATGCCGGCATTTGACGTAGGTGTGCGAAACTTACTGTGCACGTCTAGCGCCAAAGGCGCCTCGCTGGATGTGAAGCATCAAATCGCCACCACTAATGTACTCCATGACGAAATAAACGCGGGTTTCTGTCTGAAAACAAGCGTGCAGGTTAGTCAGGAAGGGATGACGCTCTCGGTTTGACACCAAGAATACCCTCTTCTCAGAGCGCATGCTCTCCACCTCATCATTCTCAATGATAAACTCCTTCTTGAGGACTTTGATAGCATAGAGCTTCTTGGTCTTCTTGGTTTCGGCCAACATGACTTTGCCAAAATTTCCCTTGCCCAAGACAGCCAGGAAGTTGAAGTGGTCTAAACCGATACGTTGCCCAGTACCCGGGTCCGTGGCCGATGGCAGAGCCTTGCGCTGGCCCGCTTGCGTGGTAGACTGGGGCGGGTATTGCTTCTGGGGTTGAAGCTGCTCGGCCGGTCTGGAGGCAGGCTGTGCGGGCGGGGACATGGGCTGGACTGGCCGAATCTGTCCGGCTGACTGCTGAGAAGCCATCTGTTGCTGCTGTTGGTGTTGCGCATAGGAATTATTGACGGCTGCATAGTCTTGAGGGTTGTAACGGCGTTGTTGTTGTTGCTGTTGCGGCATCTGTGCTTGCGCTCCGTAAGCACCGGCTTGCGCATACGAGTCCTGCTGCTGCTGCCCGTAGCTTCCTTGTCTTCCATGCTCGTGAGGTCTCTGGTTCTGCTGCGAAGAAGCGCCGGACATGGCTGCTGAGGCCGCTGCCGCCGCCGCGGAGGAGACCGTCATCGCGGAGCCGGTACTGGACGGTGCGCGACCAGGCGCGGGCCTCTGCTGAGAAGGTCCTTGTTGGTTTGCATATATGAGCCTGGCTGCTTCGGTCGCTTCGACTGTCGGGGTAAGCTGCGGCGTCTGACCTGAGCCGGTCGGGGACGAGACTGCTGGTGCGCCTGCCTGCGAGGTCTGGGTGCTCATTTTGCGTAGCGTCCTATCAGTCAGATTTGTCGTCGCTTTCGCCTGCTTTTGCCGCTGGGTCCGAATGCCTTGGAGAATTTGATTTGCGACGGCCATGGACATGCCACAAAAATCCGGCACAAGGTGCACACAATTAGCATGACTTGTGAGACCGCACTCGGTACATTTGCGACAGTTCTTTTTGCCAAAGGGTAAGATGTAGCCACAGTGACAGCACCAGTTGGCGGTGACGTTGGAGAAGGGTTGAAACCTGTGCGGGATACGGTGATTGATCTTCTCCTCTTCTGGGTCGGTCTCGGCGTTGCTCTTGCTGATACATTTGGTGACAACGCTTGGATAACATTTAGTATGACACGTGTACTTGCAGTCTTCGCATTGCATGCCGGCCGAGTATTTGAGGAAGTCACCGCATAAGGCGCAGCGCATAATGTTGTAGAACTGTTGCTGCACGAACTTGTGGCCGTACATTTCGTGGACCTCTTCTTTGCGCTGACGCACGGCGCCTTTGCGGCCGAGACCGACATCCACGGGACGCTTATCCCGGTTTTGCTTGATGAAACTCATTTGCAGCTGGATCTGCCCCGCCGGTTCGAGATTGAACCAGCCCTCGATCGGGCCAGCATTGATCTGCGACGGCGTCGTCGCGGGGGGGGCGTAAGCGCCACCGGCTTGATTGCCACCTGGAGGTCCGCCGGGCTGGGCGCCGAATGAGCCTTGGGATGGGCTCATAGGAAACTGGGAGGGGGCGGCGCCGGAATAGCTGCCCATCTTATCGGCCGAGACCCAGCCAGAGCTGCTCATTTCGGCCTCGATTCTTTTGCGGCGCATCTCTTCAACAATATCAGATATTCTAACCCAGAGGAGACCAATGGGCATGGGGTGCTCGCTGGGTTTGTCGTAGACAATGATTTCAATCTCGTTGGCCTTGTCGACGTCGATGGTGTGAAATTCGGACTCCCAGCGGTCGTTTCTCGCTACTTTTGTGCGGGCCGTGACAGTGTCCTCGACTTTGACGGCGACAAAAGTTTCGGGACCGCGGGAGAAGCGAGGCGTCGCGGCATGATCGGCGTTGTTAACGGCGAGCACACGGATGGCAAGCGAACCGCTGAGTGGTTTACGAAGGTTAGGTGTATTTATGGAGTCATCTGCGCGTGGTCAGCTTTCAGGAGAGCACTGGGTTTGGCGATGTGCCGATTGAGATTGCAGCGTACCGTCGGGTGTATCTGAAGCGTCCATATCAATGTGCAGTTCCTCGTATCTCTTCAATGCCTGCTTCAAGAGAACGATTTTCTGCTTGCTTTCAGTCTTCCTGGCGGCAGCATCGGCTTTGCTCTTGCGGTCGCCTTCCATGCTGTACAACTGTACCATCTTCTCCACGCCTTTGAGATACTGTTCCTCGACGTTGAGCTTGAACTGTAGCTGGGAGAGCATAAGCTGGATTCGCGGTCCCAGGTACGGTGTATCGTATTTGATAAGGTCTGCAATGGCAGCAATGTGTGCTAGGGTCAGCCAACAACTCGGGAGCTCAATGATGGTCATGTCCAAAGATATAGAAGGGCAGCTCTCACCAAGCTTAGTAAAGTGCGGTCTGCCCTTTGGCATGGAAGAGCCCGGCGGCTGGGGTGCGAAGGGGTGGTGCGCAGGCATCTGGTCACCGTGCTGTCCAATCTGGCTGTACTGGACCGAAGAGTCCTTGGGAGGGGGCGCGGGGGGGCCATTGGCCTCATCGCGAATGCCCATGCCGTCGACTCCCTGGCTAAGTCGCCTCATCTGAAGTTCACGGAGACGCTCCTCAAAGAACTGGATATTGCGACGACCATCACGAATCTGCGAGTCGAGTCGGGAGCGAACGGCTTCGTTATCGGTCTGTGCACGCATAGCGTTGGCGGCTGTCATGAGAACTCGTTCCTTCTCAATCTTGCGCTGAATATCCATGATGGCCTCGTTCTCATGCATGGCGGGGGTGAGAGCGCGATGCGTTCGCGCGAAACGTCGTCCTCGGTTCGTGTGTAGATAAGAAGAGCTGGAGGAGTGGCGGGAAAGCGAGCGGTTTCGATGCCCGGCTCGTTGTTAGAAATGCTTGCTGGTAAAACCGTAGTCCAGAAGCAGATGTTGATTTGAGCGCTTGTCGACGCGGGCTGAGCGTAGAGAGAGGGAAGGGGGCGAAGCGATGAGGAAGAGAAGAAAACAAAACCAACGACGGAGGGCGGGGGAGTGTGAGAGCCGTTGGGCAAGTCAGATAGCAACAGCAGCCTAGGGCTTAGGCCTATTGATCAGTAGAACTGCTGTCTTTGGCTGTCGGTTTTCACTCTGCTCTCGCTCTTGGCGAAGAGGAGGAGCAACAGGACGGGGTGGACGAAAGAGATGGTCTGTCGATTGGGCGATGGTGGGAGAAGGCAAAGATGTCGTCAGTGATCAACCATAATTTGATGGGGAGGGGAAACCACGCCCATATTTGGTAGGCACCTCCTACCACTACTATAACTATACAGCAGTAGTTTGGTGCAGTGAGTTTTGTGTTTTTCCCTTTGCTCTATGGGCGGCCTACAGACAGCATGTACTGTACAGTACCTACGACTACAGGTTGTACAGTATGTATGTACAGTACAGTATGTGGGTACTAGTACCCAGTTAGCCTGGCCGTGCCGGCTGTGGTAGCGGGGTTGTTTTGCAGTGGTTGCGGGGCACCGATACAAAGACGGCGACGGCGGGCGGCGGGCTTCAGCGGCTTTGGTGGATTGGAAAGCCTTTTTCAGAGCGACCCATGGACCTACAGCAGGTGGCAGGAACTGTAACCCCCCAGCCGAGGAGCCTGATTGGATGCCTCTGCGGCTGTGCCTCAGTCTCGGTTCTGCCAATGACTGGCCGTTGAAGAACAGTCCAAATTTTGCGAGCGGAAAAAAAGTCATAGCGGAGAACATTCTTAAAAGGGGACAGAGGAAGAAAGCGTCCATAGAAGAATACTATGCAAAGTCTGATGTCTGGCGAATATGTGTTTGTACTGTAGGTACATACTAATGTATCTGGCATAGCTAGCCGCCAAGTGCTCACAACGCACGCATGTTAGCGGCATCATACGGTCCCATACTCAGAATGAAGAAGCGTACGTACATGAAGCGCAGCCCGTATAGGCGTATAATTGAAGCTTTTAATACGGGGTTGCATGTCCGTATTTTTGACTCGATGGTATTAAAAATATTGGAAAGCTCAGAGATTCTTTGTGTCCTGCGTTCCTTTGCAGTTTAACACATTGTTAGGTACATACCTATAGATAGTGCCCACTTTAATACCTGCCGGCCGAGCTGCTACCCTACATGAGACTCATCATTATAGCAGCTCTCCGTACTGTCGCGTCAACTACGAGCAAGACTTAAAGCAGTAATCGCAGCAACTGCGATCAGATGGAGGGCTTAACTAAGTCTCTGGAAAGTACTGTACACTGCATCTTATAATCTTGTAACCGGGCCAAGATCTTGCTGGACAGCACTGCTCAACTGACAAGCATCAGTGCGGAGTGGCCGGCAAGTCAAACAATATTCGAGAAGAATACAGGCGAAATAAACGAGTAAATAGATAAACTAGAATAAAACCAAAACCAAAGAAGACCCCATCAAATAGTGAACGTGCGTCAAGTTAAAGTTTCATGCCGGTCAATTCGCCGCGCTCACCGTCCATCCGTGGAGGCCTCTTTGTCTTTCTAGTCGTCGCTGGACATTGCATCCACTGACTGGACAGGGACTTGCTTGGAAGGAAACTTACCAAACGGATGAAACAACAACACTGTAATAGAAGCAAGCTGAACAGCCGGTTTTTCGTGGAATTATCATCGCTAGGCCGAGGCTGCCATCGATCGCTGTACGTATCAAAAAGTAATGGCGCCAAAACTATGAGGCCTCACTTCTACTTGCGATCTTTCAGCATGCTATATATGAAGTCTCAATCACGCTTATGTTGTATATGTATGCTACAATGCTCGTACTTTACAGTCCGAGACAGAAAGAACCTACGTCTCTTTTTATACATGGACTAGCGGGCGATAAACATCGCGATAGTACCTGCGATTGCTGCACCGGCCACCGCTCCTTGTAGCACTAGTGAGGAGGCATCTCTCATCCGCATATCAACATGCCGCTCGCTGTAAAGATCCATTGCGGTGGTCTTCCACTGTTGAGGATTCTGGATGAATTCTGCCCATGTTTCGCCCGTCTCGAGCGGTGATGACAACGATGGCGGCGACGGCGACGGCGACGGCGACGGCGACGGCGACGGTGCCAGCGGAAGAGTTGTCTGCGACAACTCCTCCCTCTTAACGGCAGTCTCTGTGGCCGGCCGTGTATCATTGCCGGCCCGGAGCACACTATCGATTCTCTCCTCAAGCCTCGTCTGTAGTAGCTCCATGTCTGCCCTAACGCCGGCCAGCACGCCCTCCTCGTGCTCGACCACGCCGCGCACGAGCCTGCGGCGGCGCCATGGCTCGGCGAAGAACTGCAGCACGACGAACATGAAGAGGTTCATGCCCATGAGGCCCCAGGTGCCCCAGGTGCTGGCGCGGCGGATGCGGTCGCTCCATATCTGCTCCTCGTGGTAGCGCTTGAGGATGCCAGCGTTGAGGCGCTGATTGAGGCCCTGCTCGTCGGCCTCGGCGGCGGTGAGAGCCTCCTGCGCGGCGGCGACCTCGCCCTCGAGCACGTGGTCGGCGCGGTAGAGCTCGGTGAAGCGCTCGAGGTCGGCGGGCGCCCAGGTGTCCTTGCGGGCGAGCAGCGTCGTCACCTCGCGCTGCGTGGCGGCGCGGCGCGCGTTGGACGTCTTGTAGGCGGCGCGGGCGGTGCGCACGGCGGTGCGCGCGGCGTCGAGCGAGCGCTCCACCGCGTCGTTGTCGGCCTTGATGCCCTCGATGGCCGAGTAGCCGGTCGCGTCGTTGAGGGCCTGCGAGGCTGTCAGCGCGCGCGCCTGCAGGTTGTCCATGACGGAGCTGAGCTTGTGATTGAGGGTGCTCCGCCGACCCTCGGCCGATGAGGGGAGCTTGCTGGTCGTGGCGGTCGGGGAAGGTGAGAAGGGGTCGGCGGCGTCATGGTCAGATGGTGAGGACGGTGAGGATGTTGGGGGAGGCGTCGGAGGCTGGTGAGATGTCCCGTACAGTCGACGTGTGCCTGTAGCTATTGTCGCGGTCCGCGTCTGTCTCGATAAGGCCAGTCGGGAGAAAGTCGTCGGGGCGGCTGGTGTGATGCTGCGCTGCAAGGCCGTGCGGGCGATTGCAGCAGCAAAGGGGCCCATGTTTCGAGCGAGAAGGTCAGAAGGGTAGGCGGGCTTGCTGTCCGGCCGCTATTGTACTGTATGCTCGTCGTCCCCAGAGACCACACTTCCACCCCGGCGTATTGAGGTTGACAGACGAAGCTGGCTGCTGTCAATTCCGTTGCTGGCCGAGTTGAAGGCAGACCTGACCGCCTTGGCGGATCGGGGTTTTTTGTTGAACATTTTTGGCAGAATTGCGGCGGCTAGCGGAGCTTACCGGTTGGGACAGCCCTACATGCATGGAGCTCTGCACCAACCCTGTAGACCGGGACCGAGAGGAAAAAAATGACGTCGCCGATGATTGCGCAACGATACCAAATAGTTGAAAACTCTTAAAATTGTTTTCAGTGGATGCTGTCGACATGTAGACCAGTCATTGCTGTCCTAGGCTCACGCTTTGTGGGCGGGTTCTCTATCAATTGTGGATCTCGAGTGTTCATCTTCAAGTCACCAAACACACGTCTACTCTGTTGTGGTCGCACAAGTCCTTGCATCTGCATTCTTTTCTGGTATCTGTGTTGCTAAATCAAAGCCGTTTCCTCGGGGATAATAATCGAGCTGACTGAAATCTACACTTGAGTGTGGCCAAATCAGACATCATGGGCTCTACCAACAATGACACGCCGGCCCTGGCCACGAACCCAAAGTTTATCTTCTTTACCGACTTTGATGGGACCATCACAACGGCCGACTCGAACGACTACATGACGGACAATCTCGGCTTCGGCAAGGCGAGACGCGAGGCGGGCAACCACGAGGTGCTAGCGGGCCGGGCGCACTTCCGCGACATGTTCTACGAGATGATGGAGAGCGTGCGGACGCCGTTCGACGAATGCCTGCGGCTACTGCTGCAGAACATCAAGCTCGACCCAGGCTTCCGCGAATTCTACGCCTGGTCGCGCGCCAATAACGTGCCAATCGTGATCCTCAGCGGGGGCATGGAGCCGGTGATCCGGGCGCTGCTGGACAGGCTGCTGGGCCCGGGCTGGAACATGCAAATTGTCAGCAACGACGTGGCGCCGGCGGTGGCGGGAGGGGACATCAACGCGGAGGGCGGATGGAGGATCGTATACCACGACGAGAGCATCCACGGGCACGACAAGTCCATCGAGATCCGCAAGTACTCGTCGCTGCCCGCGCGGCCGGCCATGTTCTACGCGGGCGACGGCGTGTCGGATCTATCGGCGGCCAAGGAGACGGACCTGCTGTTTGCCAAGGAAGGGAGAGGTAAGGCTTCCATCGGATTTTTCGCCGGAGGAGGAGCGAGGCGGGGTGTCTGGACATGACTGAATCGTGTGTTGCTGACGGATGTTGCAGATCTCGTAACTTGGTGTGAAAACGAAAAGGTGCCCTTTGTCACGTTCCGTGACTGGACGAGCATTACTCAGACGGTCAAGGACATTGCCGAGGGTAAAATCACCGTCCAGGAAGCCGCGCGGGGACGCATCTGACGCAAGTGAGTAACGCACCGCCTGCTGACGCTCAAGGCACGGCAAGAGGGAGAGAAGATAGAAACACAAAAAAAAAAAAAAAAAAAAAAAAAAAAAAAAAAAAGAGAAATGAAGCAAAGAGAAAAGATGAAACGATAGACTGGGCTCTAGAGATTAGGAGGCAGGGCATAGAGTACAACCTTGAAATGGTTAGACTCACTCAAGATAGAAGTCTGGGCAAAATGCCCAAGTATGGAGGCATGACGTCAGGGGTCATTATGCGATACGATGATATACAGCCCACGTATTGGGCAATTCTCGAATTTGAATACGAGCGTCAAGATTGCTCATGAAATGAATCGTCTTCAGCCCAACGCCAGCAAAGCAGGTGATCAGTCGTCGACTCCACAAGCCGTTGTTGATGGATGGCTGTTTGTATGTATGTACTACGCTTGGTGGCGGTAGTAGCAGCCGCCCTTGAAGAAGGGCCACGTACGGCGCATCGGTCACCGCCTCCACGATGGGTTTTTCTGCCCTACGCCGGCATTCACGGCAAAGTTTCATCGTAGTGTTACAGTGCGGATCGGCCTCATAATTTCACCAATCTATGGGAAATACAAAGTTTGCTTGCCAAATCGTCACAATATTCTCTCATGACCTGGGGAAGTATTGCCGTTAGCGGTGTGGCGCAAACACGAAGATGGACGCAACTGCGGCATATAGTCTCCCTCTCCCGCCGGCCCCTGCTAGCAACGTCATGGAGTGGCCGCCCAAGAGCCGTCCGTCTTGATCGAATCAAACATTAGTTTGCATGTGAGATGACTTTTCTTCTTCTTCTTGTCTTGCCGCCATATTCGAACGAGAAGGAAGACATCACGACATCAGCACTCCAGGAACAGAACCGCCATTATGCCCTATGTCTGTGTAGGTTTTGTCGAAGGATTCAAGGTTCATCCGGCACTTATTTTTTATCAGTCTGACCAGATTGGATCTCGGAAACCCAGAGCCGGCCGGGGGAGGGGGGAATCCCCAAGTTTGGTGCTGCCAAAAATAGCGACTCTAACTAGTTGCATCCGAGGAGGCCGTGGGCAAGCCAAACAAGTCAGTTGACGGAATACGGGCTGAGCATTCCATTATGTACCATGGTAGATTAAGCCAAACTTCTACTCGAATGACACTGTAACAAGTCTCCACCAATCGTCGTCTGGCTATGGTGGTCGCCAAGAGGCTACATTGATTTTGGAGGCGAAACCCCCCCCCCCCCCTTTCTCTTTCATTTGCTTAAAGCCATTTGCTTCTTAACGAAGGCTCGGTATGATGTCATCTGCCGTAACAGCGCTCAACAAGGCTGGACGGTTCCGGTGAGTTTTACTCATGTCGCGGCTGACTGAGGCCGCCTCGCTTGAGCTCAATACGAACGGACATTCGGTCTGGTGTCTCACCGTCTCGTTTGCACGGGTCTTGTAGACGATGCAGTGACAATCAACACGGCAAGTGTTGTAACTACTACAGCTTTCTTTCTTTTTTTCTTCTCGGTCATGCCTAAGTAGTATAGCTGGGTTTACTATGCCATTCTCATAGAACTGGCACGGATAAATACTATATAAACCTCGCCAGGTCCCGGCTAATTGAGCATTTCGAATCGCAACAACACACCCCAATTCATTCTTATCTTCCTCATATCCAACCTTATACATAAATTTTCTCTCTCTTTGTTCAATAATGAAGGCCTCCATCTTCTCCGTCGCTGCCGCTCTTGGCGTCGTTTCGGCCCAGTACGCCTATGTCGAGAACCACTGCGACACGACCTACTACATTGAGTCGTTCCCCTTCAACGGCGATGCTGCCGGCACGCTCTACACCGTCAAGCCCGGAGAGTATTTCTCCGAAGCATTCCGATACGGTGGTACCGTAAGTATCTATCCGATCGAGGCACAATAACTAGCGGCGCGTGCTGACTCGGAACAACAAGACTGTCAAGGTTTCGACGACCAAGACGTTTGACAACCCGCTCTTCATCGGCTACTCGTTCTCAAATGACCAGTCATTTGTCTATTGTAAGCATACTATTCACACAAGTGCTCATGAGCCTGCGATAAAAGAAAAAGAAAAGAAATGCCATATCTAACTGAGTTGACTGCAGACGAGCTTAGCAATCAATGGGGCAACCCCGTTGCCGACAAGCATAACACCCTGAGCGCAGGCGATGGCTGCAACTCCTTTGACTGCACGGCCAACGATGCTGCCTGCTATAGCTCGCCCGATCACAAGAAGGTCCTGGGATGCCCGATGCCGGTCAATATCACTGCCAAGCTGTGCGTATAATGGGTTGACGGAAACGGCTGAGAGCGTATTATTATCGAATGGTTTTGAAGTATGATATGTTAATTAAAACGGAAATCATGAAATAAAGAAAAACAGAAAAAAAAAAAAAAAAGAACAGAAGAGAAGTGATTGGCTAGTTTCTCGTAGAGAATTAAAGCTACAAATTGTATGTATTAAAGCATGTAGCTTGTATAGGAACGCAAGATACGCCGGCATGGCATCCATCCCTAACGTAGGCTGTCAATAAAAGAAATAACATGGTATACAGCTTCACTTTAGATCAGGCAAAGTCCTTTTGGAAGTACCGCGTTACTGAATCGGTACGTCACGTTGAGATGAATAATTTACGAGCCACAGAGTGGCATCATGGGTAAAGAGCAGCATACTTTGTAATTGTATGAGAACTGTCCTTTGCGACAAAAAACACTTTCTGCCCCTAGAATTTAAAATTTTACACTTGAAAAAAAAAACTGCCGTGAGAACCGCTTGTTCCACCAATCTCGTATATAATAGCTCGTCACATAATGAGTTGATAGTCGTCGATACGACATTCATTCGCCGCCTCCGCAATTCGGCGGGCGAACGGCTCTGTTTCCGGCATCACACAAGCTGCTGTACCAAACTTTGACCCCCTCCAAAGCCTGCTTTTCGTGCCCTCCTCAGCTACTGTAGACTGGGCGGATAGGTCGGGCAGGGAAATCGCGGGCAGCCATCCAAGGCAACGCAGGCATCGGTCTCCTGTCGCACGAGATTGAGCAATCTTCGGTCTGCGGGGACCGAGCTGATGAGAAGAGCTGAGAGATGCTCACTGCGTTACGAAAATATCCGGGCGAACAGAAACACCCGGTCTCGAACAGCGGTGCGCAGGGGACGTGGCACCGGGCATTCAAGCAGCCCTCGCCGCAACGTGTGGCCTGCGTCCAACTTTCCAATGGCTATGTCGTTTTTAGTGGTGTTTCTTTTTTCTCAGTTGCGGAGAATAGAGTAGAAGGATTTTTTCCCTCTTTTTTCCCTCAACCCTCTTCGCGACAAACTCACCCCGCACGGAGAGGCTGCTGGTGATGCCCCGGCACAAGCGGCAGCCAGAGCAATCATCGTAAGACACCAAGGCTGCATTGTAACGACAGGACTTCTGCGATTTGAAATATTCGACGGTCTTGTTTAGACGATTGCTAGTAGTGAGGGGTGTAGTAGTATATATATATATATGTATTTATGTATATCTTGATATGTATATGCATGGGTATATATGCATGCACACACCAACTGCACTCGTATCCACAGCCGCATGAGCGTACAGCTCGGTTTGTCTCGGCGCCGATGCAGTCTTGGACAAATTACATGCAGATATTGGCCGGCAAACATCCTTGCTGAGACGTATTCAGCTCGACATCCCTGGTTGCAAGCGTACATGCACGGCAAAAAGTTGTCGCACTCATAACGCCATAGCTTTCCCCGGGATACTGCCCGGCCGGCCACTTGCTGACCGGGAGTCTTCAATTATGCCAACATGGAGCTTCCCTGTTTATCTTTTCCCCGCAGCCAGAACATGGCTCACACCATGCGGTAATGGGTCAACGCTTGATCCGGTGCAGGCCCAGACTTATCTTAATCTAGGACCACCGCCGCACGACTGAACCATAGAATCAGTTCCAATCCCCTTGCAGGCACAATAAAACACCAAACGTGCTCCACTCACATACCCAGCTTCTGAAGGTACGGTACATGTTTGCACTCGGTGGCGCCTTCAACTCGTCTCATTTGAGCCGCAGATGCCGTGCGTAGGCCAGCTTGTCGGCCGTTTATGAGCAACGACAGCCTGCTGGCTGACATTAGTACGAATAAAGAGCCTTCCTTCTTGGTTTTTGTATAGTGTATGTGTATAGTGCATGTTCTTAGTGGCATATTTCGGGGGGACCTAGCCGCCAAGCAAGTTGCTCGCGATCGCCAAAGGCTCTTACACTAGAGAAACACAGCGAATACTCCCACGGCGCGGCTGAATCATCGCCTGAATCTTTGAAGAAGAAGTGTCCCGAGTCAGAAAACATACTACAACACAAACGATTTAGGATAAAACCTTAAGACCTGAGAACCTGGATGCCTGTACGAAGGCATCCTGGGCCGCAAAATGTTATCGTCCTAAAACTGCCAACCTCTAGATCCTCAATCTTTTCCTTTCTTGCTTGTTTCTCTCAAAGTGACGTCTATGATTTCCAATTTCAGGCGAAGATTGAAAAATTTGCCAAGAGACACAATGTGTGACACTGGAGTATCCGAAACCTGCTTCCCGCCGGTATATCGGGACTCTGACGAGAACATAATTGCCAAAGAATCTGATCACAGGTCTCCTAACGAATCCATCATAAGCGCCTGTCAGACCTACTACGAGTAATTCCCGAGTATTCTTCGTGATGGTGTCGGTTTGCCGAGCTGATGCCCGAGACCAGGACTCTTGGCTGTGATCGTCCAAGACCTGACCCGATTGAAATGGCTTGTCCATGAGATTTACAAAGTTTTTTTCCCCTGCAGAACCAAAGATAAGTCGAAGTTCAAAATGATAAGATAACAATAAACCCATATGAATTCCATGATTTGGCTATACGGAGAATATCGAATCGACCTAGATAGCATGTCTTGTTTCCCCACTGCACGTATTCGAGCTCGACTTAGCTCATGTTTCACGTTTCTGTCAACGCAGAGGTATGAATAACTCGGTCTGCGTGAAACCTTGCAAGAACTTAGTGCTTACTGTGTTTCGTCGATGTTTTCCTAATCTTGGCGTATATGATTCGAATTATGCAACTTCTCCTGGTGCTGTAACGTATTACCGGACTCGCTGTTCAAGGTTAATGCTGCATGTCGCAGAGAGTTACGATGTATTACGAGAATGATGAATTTATATGTTTGAATTTCTTCGGTTGGGCTTACCCGCTCAGGTTACAGCAGAGCTGCACATGATAGTTTTACGTCTTGCTAGGTGATTCGAAAGCCAAACGCCGTTGCACTCAAGTTGACCACCCTTACATATGCATGCTGTGCGACTTGTCATCGCGGTCCAGCTGCATGCGTATGATCCGAATGCTGGAACTAAGCTATAAAATTTACAGTCTTACTTCATTTGCCCTTCAGCTGCCGCCTTAAAAGCGCCTATAAATATCACCGGATAGCCAAAGCTCATCGTGCACCATCAATTTCACATACACCATATCATCATCCGGCATACACAATAAGAGTGTAACAGCCCTGTGGTGGTTGCAAGGGCTTTGAATCACACGAACTTGTTTTTCTTAAGTCGCTTCGTCAGACGCACTTCTTCCTCTCAACCCTTATGGATTCATTGGCTCAAGCTTATAAATTGAGGCAGCACTCCCTCGACATCGAGATTTTCGCCCCCTTCGCTATGGCGTCCCTGCTTTCTACAACTTTTCAAGTTATAAAGCCTCTCGAGGAACTGAAATTCACCCCTCTCCATAGCTCTCCACGGTGAGGCTATCATCCATATTCTTCTTTAACGTCACGAACTGCATACTCGTGAGACGGCATGCCCCCGCGACACAATCACAGTCGTAGCCAGAGGCCCCGAACCTCAGCTCGAGCCCGAGCCCGAGACAGAGAGCATCTCATATTCCGTCGTGAGCGTCCGATAAACCTGATCCAATATCTGTGTGCCGAACCATCCAGGTCTGCTGTCGACGATAACCCATCCCTGCCCGCAGGCCAGCACGATCAGCATACTCGGCACCTAGCACAGGTCACAGAAACATCTCCGCCTACTTCAGCCAGACAAATGACTCTCGTGGACCTGGCAAATGCTGCACCTATTGTTGAGATACAATCTCAAGATACCCAGGGTTCCGTCCTCGGGCGCGATCTTCAGTCTCCTCAGGCGCCTCCCGGAATCCAGACCTCTTCTGGCTTGCAAGCACCTTCCCCTCAAGCCCCTCCCGGTCTCCGAGCTCGTCTTGGCCTACAGATTCCTGGCTTACCAGCATCTCTAGGTTTGGAAGCTCCTCCTAGTCTTCAAGCTCTTCCTGAGCATCAAGCTCCACCCAGCCTGCTAGAAGCTTCTAGCCTTCAAGTGCCTCCTGGCTTGCAAGCTCCTCCTGGTCTTTGGGCTCGTCTTGGACCACAAGGTCGAAGCTTAGCAGCATATTTTGGCGTGCAAGCTCCATCTGGTCTTCGAGCACCTCCTGGCTTCCAGACACCTCCCGGTCTTCGAGCACTGGCTGGCTTCCAGGCACCTTATGCCTCACAAGACCCTTCCGGTCTTCAAGCTCTGTACCAATCTCAAGTTCTTCATGGTCCCCAGACTTCTTTTGTTCAGCAAACTCCCCTTTCGAATGGTCCTTCTCCTTCGCGCAATCGTCTATTGTCGCGTGTTTTACAAGAAGATTTTGAACCATCCCGGTTTCTCCGCGGTCATCGATACATCATTGCTGTTCCGTTTGATGATCGCCCATTTGAACTAATGGATATTTTGCTTAATAGTCCGAGTCAGTCTGACGGTAGTTTGGCATCACTTCCAGAGGCCATCATCGTCGAAATATATAAATGTACTCGCAATCTTGAGTCTATATGGGCTCTAATGTCCTCCTCCAAGCGTCTCTGGAGCATGTTCAAAAACAATCGTATGGAAATTGTCAGTCATTTTCTCGAGACCAACATGCCTGAATCGTTACTGGCCGTCATATATACATGTCTTAACATGCATGCTGACAAACCAGTGAATGTGAACATTGACGATCTCCGCCTTATCGACATGTTACCCAGAGAAAAGTGGTTCAATAATGG
Organism: Niveomyces coronatus; assembly: GCA_018831755.1. Classification (NCBI taxonomy): domain Eukaryota; kingdom Fungi; phylum Ascomycota; class Sordariomycetes; order Hypocreales; family Cordycipitaceae; genus Niveomyces; species Niveomyces coronatus. Next base: position 42,624 of record JAFEME010000062.1, on the reverse strand, counting down.
CCAGATGCCGGGAGAAATCAGGCCTTCTAGCATGAGATCTTTCATGGCCACGGCACGCAAGATCCACGCTATGTCGCATGCAATACTCGACGACTGCCTTATGAATCTCCGCGCGATTCAACACAAGCTTCGTCCTCCGTACTTAGCCAGATATTATGACCTACATTTGCTGCGGGACCGAAACTTCGACCCAACACCGTTCTTGAATCCACCCAGCGGGGACGAGGAGATGCGAATGATTCTTGGTCACTGGATAATTTACTTCCACAATGCATGCTCGGGCTTCTACCAGACCCGCGGCATCCCATGGCTGACTACGGAGATGAACAAGCTAGATGAAGCCTCGCGTGACTTAGAGTCATTCTTCCATGGACGTTGGACAGGCACGTTCTGGACCATTTTCCGCGGACAGAGCGTCCTGCAGCACCCCTCCGAGCAGAGAGGGGAGCCCTTTGCCAAAAATGTCGTGCTACCATCTAGGATGGCGCCGGCGGCGCGGTCTCGTCCGGACGCCATTCGTAAAGCGCGCAACTGCCCCCTGAATATGTCGCGGCAGACGCCCTTGGATCCTAGAATGCCGGGCTTCCTATACCTTACGGATCCCGTACGTAGCTATGCACCAAAAGATGCTGCGCTGTACCGGCTACCGCTATGTGAGTACGCGTCGCTCGGGCTGCTACACTGGTCGAGGCGGCGGACGGATGGTCTGGGATTGACGCACCTAGCCTCGCAAACTCTTCTGAAGGTTGACATACCGCGTTACTTCAATTATTGGCTGTCGTTACTGCCTGACGGCTTGTTGGAGATATGGGCCGTCTTGCAACACGATGAGAAACGGAGATATCAAGCAGATGTGGCCGAGCGGCCGGCGCGGACGGCGTAGGCAATGCGATATTCCTCTATAAAAGATTTCTGGTGCCTTTCGAGATGAACTGGTCACCCTTGTCCCTAGCTGCCCTACTTGACTATTTCCGGCACTGATATACTGAGACTAGGACGTGACTCGAAGGGGCGGAGATTGACGGACAGAAAGACTTCGGTTGGATTGCAGACTTGACTAATTCTCACTACCATTGTCGTGCATAATATTCTACCTAGTCATTATCTATGTTATAGCACTAGAACATGGATTCCATATCACGTCTCGTTCTCACTTGGCCGCAGTCACGATGCCGTTCACAGTTGGCCAAAAGGGTGTGGGAAATGCCGTATATCTAGCCCGATCCTCGGCGTCTCTTTCGCCTCGTGTCTCACTTGTCAAACGTGATACAGTTCTTCATTTTCGCTATGACCTTGACGCGCAAAATTCACTGCCTATGAGCTTCTCCGCGTTGTTTCTTGCCGAGGTAGAAGTTGATGAGCCGCTTGAGACTTGCGACTTGCCTGTCTCCCTGCTCGGATGCAATGCTTCGTTGTATTCTTCTTGAGTACTGTGACACACCACGGCCGCTGCTTGAGGTAAGACTGGTTATTTGCACGACGTACTGTATCATACTGTTGTTGGGAAGCGGTGGACGGCTGGTTTGTCCGACTCTAGATAAGTTGCTTGTGCCGCAGCGCCAAATCTCCTTACTTAAACTCGCCACCCATCCTGTAAGTACCCTTCATTTTCTTTCTTCTCATCTTATGCAAGACGTTTGGAGGAGTGACGTATGACGACTCGCCAGAAAGTGCATCAGCCCTTAGTTCCCATTACATCACTACATCACCCACAGTCTCATAAACTTCCACATAAACGACGCTCTGGTTCAGCACAATTACAGCCTCTATAAGGGTGACACTGCGATAGCGTCTATACTGATTACTCCTTACAATATCCTTTTCTTGCCTGGAAATGCAGAGAATACCATATTATCCTATAGGGTATACTCCCATACCCGACGCTGTACGAGACAACTTCGCAACTTTGCCGCCCGAGATTATCATCAGCATATTTGAGTCGCTTACATCTGTCGACTCACTCTGGGCATTTGTGCGTACATGCAAGCGTATACGGGATATTTTTCGGGGCAGACCTATCGCTATCCTTCACATGGTCCTGAAGGACGACACGCATCCATGGACTCGCGATGTCATGCATACCGTATTTAACCTTCACGCAGGCACCCTAGAGCCTATGACATATGCAGAAATCAGAGGTCTTGGTTGCCAGTCGTATGCAGAGGCTCTCTCTCCCAACGCTGACCCCGACCTTGCCTGCAAGTTCGTCGCCTTGGCGTGCAGAATTCACTCGGTAACGCATTGCATCCTGAACAACCTGATGCGCAAAATATGGGACCTCAAGGACAGATTTCACGCACCAGATGGGGAGGATCCCTTCATTATGGAGGACGAAATCGACCGCAAACACAACATCGGCGAAGAAGCGCGCACCTATCATGTACTGTGGCTCTGTCAGCTGTATACGGACTTGCATGAAATGTCACGCAGAGACGATTGTCCCTCATGGATCAGCACGGCTCTGGCAGAAGTGCCATCAATATTGCAGCCCTTGGCCAGTTTCTTCGATATCAAATGGACGGGAACCATTTGCACTATTCTTCTAGGAGATTGGATGGGGCCGCAACCTGAAGCCGGTCGAGACAATCCACATTGCGATATCATGCTGTCGTCTACTTTTACTCTGCCCGAGCTTCATGAGAGTGCCCATGAAATAAGTATGAGGAGCTGCTCGGAACAGTACCCATATGATAAGTCGCGGCGGGGGGCCGACAACTTGCTGAGTATTTTTCATGAGTTTGATCGCCTGCCACTTGTGGAAGACTACTTGGTGAGCGAATCTGCCATAGCCCCTCAGGATGACAATCTACACTGTCTGCCTATTGAGGAGTATGTCAAGCTCGGTCTGCTTCTGCTCGACCATGAGAAGATCCAGAATTTGTGGCTTATGCCGCACGCGAGAACGACGAGAGAGGACTTGTTTTACTACTGGAAAAGCCTGCTGTCGCCCGCAGCAATCGCGAGGCATTCTGAGCTTCAGTCCGAGACTAGAAGAAGCTACTGGGAGCAACAGGCTCAGGGCATACATGCAGATGGTGGTAGAGATGACACGCTTAGGACGGCGCTCAGGATCAGTGTAGAAATGGACCAGCTAACGGGCACGTTCGGATTCCTTGTCAATGACGCGGCCGAGACGCTATCAATCGCGACTGTGGAAGACGAAGGCTCAGGGGAGTCTAGTGAGCTAGAGGCTCCCACTAACTGGTTACAAGATGAGGAAGTTGGGTGGCCTGGAGGTCTTTATGCGACGGAAAGCGTGAACAATTCAATGGAGAGTGGGATTGATGCGACAAGTGAAAGCGAAATCGAGTGAATGCACCTTGAGTATACATCAGCCCACGATATTTGGGCTGTGTTGCAAGGCAATTCAGACGATGGGAGGAACAGATGTGAAAACGAAACAGAAACGATTGCTGGTGTGACTCAGAAATCATTTTTTTCTAGCTTTTTTTAAACTGACGACCGAAACGAACTCGACATTGGTAATGAGCACAGATCAACTGGCTGAGCCTTAAATGCGGGAGAGCTTTCCTTGACGAGACCTGCTAGACGAACGAAGCGGACGAAGCGATCAACATTCTCGTGAGCATCATAGATGTTGCAATCTTTGTACCAATAGCAACGACTTCGCAAGTTGAAGATGGCTTGACAGGCTATTTTTAAGCAAGGTGGCTTGTGCCTACAAGGCATTCCTCCGACTCAACGGTCTCAAAGCGGTGGAAAATTCTCTTCATATAGCAGTACTCGAGACGACCGACGGCTTGATCAAGGATATAGGTTACCGATAACCTCAATAATGAAGAATCGTAGAGACTTGAAGTTTTGTATTATTGTGAAGATGCCCAGTAGCAATTGCATCTGAGGGCACTGTTTGGCTTGGCCCTACTATTTCTTAAACCTTGCAATGCCTGCCTTGCTATGACGGAGGTGTCAGTGCGAAAATATGGTTCGATTTAGTAGACATGACCAAGCCATCTTTATTCCTAATATTATGGCCTCGAGGATTTTTTTTCTGATATGTTTTTTATATTCAAGACACTACAGTCGACGAGATCATCTGATCATCTTCGAATCAAGCGTCCAATGCCTGTGATCGTTTGAGATGGAGGGCTTTTTGATCTTGATCTTGACGCTCTAGGTATCATTTGACTGTCAATCTAAAGAAACAATTCATTGAGATCAGATATGCGACAAGATCGTAAAGGAGACACATTGAACGGCATCTATTTCTGCCTAATCCTGGTTGTAACACAGGAGCCAGAGCGCCAATGAAAGTCCAAGCCTAGTCATAGGCTGCGCTGAATGTGGTCTAATATCGCATCTCAGCTCTTAAGGTATGCTCTGCTTATTCTCGGTAGAGACGCAGAATGGGCGAGAAGTACTTCCTTGGCTTTGCTTCCTCCCACACTTGGAGTGAGGCTAACAGAGAGTCCTAGCCTCCACGTAGGATAAGGTTTCCTAAGAAGTTTACATGTCACGCCATACTAGGAGCATATCACAAGCCAACTATGCCTTATTATATGAGTGAAAACACAACCTCCTAGCCTTCCAGCCCACGCGCCGTTGATCCCACGGGCCGGATTTTATCCTCATCGAGACCTTGATCAGCCATTGTTTTCAAAGGACCCCCTTCCTTGACCATCGCCGTCTCTAAACATGTCATGGCCCAGGAACCCGGATCGGCGCTGACTCGTCAAGTCTTTGGGGTACATCGCGGCTCAAGCGGTAACTTGTTTGTCGGCCGATTGATGGAGCCGACGAATGCGGGTACGGAGTCGTTCTGGCATGACTCGAGCAAATATATTCTAGATACATAAATCGCACCACTGGGCTTTACGCTTGTCTCTAGTGGCCAGATTTGCGATCCGTTTTTCGCAAATGAGTTTCGTACTCGTAGGATACGGGCCTCTGCTTTCCACGGAGACAGATCACTTAGATGCTAGCCGACTTGCCTTTTCAACGCTTGTCAGGGTGACGGAAGACTTCCTCATATAGAGTGACTGATTATGACGAGCCGAGCTGAACGAGTAGTGCAACCATTGACTGGCTAGATGGCAGGGATCGGGATTCGTGATGGAGCCCTATGTGCGCGAACTGAAGGTCCGTGCAGAAACAAGCCCACACCATCCGCCCCCTCCAACGGGACAGCACGAACCCATCTACGTGGAGACGCTTCATCGAAGAAGTATCGGGTGGCTAGCAAGGGTTGCCGGCCGGAAGGTCAAAAATAACCAGTCTAGATACGCGCGGCTCACGCCACTGCATCGCAACCGACTACTTCGATTGAGACTCGACAGCATGCTCTGCCGTCCGCACCTGCCGTTTCCCATATCACTTGAGTCATTTGCCATATAAGAACGTACGCTTCTCGCAAAACGTGCGTCGCACGAGTCTTGCGGCAAGCGGTGCTTGGCTCGTCTAGGCTTCCCGAAACCCGCGGACTACAACCTTCAAATCCCCTCTTTCTCCATCGCCGATACTCGAAAGGCTCCTTAGAATCCGTTCAATTTAAAGCACGGGGGCTGCGAGTCATAATTGACACCGCAGAGGCTGCAACCATTATCCAGGATGTCTCCACATTCCGTGATAGGAGAGCTTCAAATCTCCGAAGCCCTGTGGTTTGATGATGACGAACGGCTGGCTCGAGGTCTACCCCCATCTTATGGAGCGTGCGGTCTTGGATAGTAATGAGCCGGCTGAGGGTAATGTCACTGGTCATTCCTACATGAGCCGGATATGGGGTTCAAGGATAAGTAGGATGTTGAACCCAGCCCCGCATCGCATCGGTTTTTTTGTTTCGAGATTCATTCTGGTGTACTTTTCATACTGATAGATACAAGAAGAAGTTATTGATTCATTTCATGTTTTTCACTGTGCAGAAATGGACGCTATCAACAAGACATTCGCGGTCTGCAAGCGTGAAAGACGTGTATGATCCTAATGGGTGCGATTCGAGCGAGTTTCGAATCAGATTGCTGACTTGCGTAACAGCCGGCCTTTGTGACGTTCGTCACGGCGGGTTATCCTACCACTGACGAGACTGTGGATATTATGCTAGGACTAGAAGCCGGCGGCGCAGGTATGCAGTATCGTCTCATATATTGATCCTGTTGTGTTAAGACTTTACTCTCTAGACATTATCGAGCTCGGTGTTGTGAGAAGAAACAATTGATATCTTCTAGCGTTTCATTCTGACTTTCGATATTAGCCTTTCAGTGATCCTTTTGCGGATGGGCCTACTATTCAAGGGGCAAACACAGTCTGTTCAATCATGTATCGCAATCATGCTTTGGCTCACCAAGTCGTACAGGTTGCATTGGACAATCATGTCAGTATCATGACAACCTTGCGTATGGTCAAAGAGGCTCGCAGGCGAGGTCTCCGAGTGCCCCTCTTATTGATGGGCTACTACAATCCCCTTCTTTGCTATGGCGAAGAGCGATTGATCGAAGATTGCTGTGACGCTGGCGTCAGCGGTTTTATTGTCGTTGATCTGCCTCCACACGAGGCCATCAACTTTAGAGACTACTGTTCCAGAGCTGGGTCAGTCATTCGTCAGTGTCATGGGTCATAACGCTAACCGGGTAGTCAGACTATCATACGTACCTCTCATTGCTCCTTGTTAGTGTCACACAATAGTTTCTTTTACCGTAGCTTGCTAACATGAGTTGTGGAAGCCACACCCGGAAGGCGGCTTAAGTTACTTTGCGGCCTCGCAGACTCCTTCGTATATGTTGTGTCGCGCATGGGTGTAACGGGTGCTACGGGTTCCCTCAATTCTAGCCTACCACAGCTCCTCAACAGAATCAGACGGGTCTCTGGCAATGTGCCATGTGCTGTCGGATTCGGTGTCAGTACGAGAGAACACTTTATGAGTGTCGGCAGCATAGCCGATGGCGTCGTCATCGGCAGCCAGATTATTACAACCTTGTCAAGAGCTACTCAAGGACAACGAGCAAAGGCTGTCGAGGAATATTGCACGTCGATCTGTGGAAGAAAAAGGGTTTACGCCTCAAGAAATTCCAGGAGAATGAGCCCGAACGACTGCACTAACGGAGCAGCCACCTACAGTTTCTCTTACACGAGCTATCTCAACGCCATGAAGGGTATTTACTTGAGTGATCATATGCGTCTTCATGAGAAAGAGAATACGAATGGTGCTTGCACCAATAACGCTAAAAAGTCTGGTAAAACTCGCGCCACTACCTTTGGCTATGTTAGTGACTCTCTCGAGGACAAAACTTGCTATCAGGTTTCAACCCGCCTAAGTGGCGATTTTATCCGCCTCGTCGACAAAAGTCAGACACGGCAGACAGACACCAGTTTTCTGTCAGCCCACTTCGGTAACTATGGAGGGTCTTATGCCCCAGAGTCGCTGATACACTGTCTCTCTGAATTGTCAACAGCATTCGAGAAAGTCCGGCGTGACCCTACGTTCTGGGAAGAGTTCCGCTCGTACTACCCTTATATGGGGAGGCCTTCTCACCTCCATGACGCCCCGCGTCTAACAGAACATGTCGGAGGGGCCAAGATATGGCTAAAACGCGAAGACATGAATCTCACGGGCAGCCACAAAATCAACAATGCCCTAGGGCAGATGCTCTTGGCTCGTCGCTTAGGAAAAACGGAAATCATTGCCCCGACTGGCGCTGGTATGCATGGAGTGGCCACGGCCAGCGTATGCGCCAAATTTAACATGAAATGTACAGTCTACATGGGAGCAGTAAGTTCTAGAGAAACTCAATTCGAATCATTCTTTCCTGACGTGCTGCGAAGAAAGATATGCGCAGACAAGCGTCGAATGTGCTTCAGATGAAATTGCTAGGTGCCACAGTCATCCCTGTCGAGGCTGGTTCTCAGACACTCCGAGACGCCATCACCGAGAGCTTCCGGGTTTGGATTGCCAATCTCGAGTCGGCCTTCTACATCATCGGATCCGCCATTGGCCCGGCTCCCGTACCAACGATAGTGCGTACGTTCCAGTCTGTCATTGGAGAAGAGACAAAAACGCAGATGCAATCGCTCTGCAACAAGCTTCCAGATGCCGTGGTTGCCTGCATCGGCGGAGGGAGCAACGCAGCCGGAATGTTCCACCCCTTTGTCGGTGATTCGGGTGTAAAGCTGCTGGGGGCAGAAGCCGGTGGCGACGGGCTCAATACCGGCAGACACTCTGCGACCCTGACTGATGGCGCCGAGGGAGTTTTTCACGGAAGTAAGACGTATGTATTACAGGATGAGCACGGGCAAATTCGATCTACCCATTCCATTGCTGCTGGTCTAGATTATGCCAGCGTCGGGTATGTACTTGCAACATGCGCTTTGTAATGGTCATTCTTATCTTTGCTGACTTTCTTGACAGGCCAGAACTGAGTTGTTGGAAAGATACAGGACGGGCAGAATACGTTGCCGTGACTGACACCGAAGCATTGAATGGCTTTCGACAGCTGAGTCAACTTGAAGGCATCATACCTGCTCTGGAAACGGCACATGCTGTCTCTGCAGCCATGGACTTGGCAAAGAAAATGCGCAAGGATCAAGATGTTGTCATTTGTGTTAGTGCAAGAGGGTAAGTGCTGTTTCACCGCATAAGCAGTCGAATGCATGCTGACTTGTTGATTTAGCGACAAGGACGTGGACATTGTGGCGACGGCCTTGCCAGAGTTAGGGCCCGAAATTGGCTGGGATTTAGGGACATAATCTTCAGGCACCATAAAGGCTTTTTGGCAAATCTGTCATGCGGCAGAAGGCGCAATTCGTAATGAGTAGAAGTGACTTCATACAGTCTAGTCGTGGATGGATGTTTGTCTCTCCTTGATCCATATGGCACTAGAAGAAGACCAACAGAGCCCTACCTAGAGTATGAAGCCACTAGCATAATTTGTAAATCAATATGAGAGGCACGCCCGTGCTGCCTTGCACTGTTCAAAATAAGCCCAACGCCTCACAATGTAGAGTATACAGTACAACCATGTTCTTCTTCTCAAGGCCAGGATCAAAGCTAATAGCAGACTATACTAAGACTCATGCTACACTATTGCCGTCTAATGGTCTATCAATAAAACTCACTCAAATAATACAGAATTACTCTCCGTCTTGTTATTGCTATCCTCGCCTGCCTCGACGTGTAATTGCCTAAACGGGACAACAGTCCAGGTCCACCTCCAGAAAATCTGCCGCCCATCACCACCTTTTTTTCCCATCAACCTTATCGCATTGTCTTCCTACCCAGTCACGTCATCCCCATCCTCAGACCAACACGATTCCCTCCCTCTCTAGCCATGGGCGGCAAGCGACGCAAGCTCCTGCTCAAGCAGCAGCAAGCCGGCGGGAAACCAGGCGCGAGACAGGGCGCCGCCCGCGCACACATCCCCAAGCGCCACTCCGACAAGCCGCTCCCCGCCGCCGGTCCCTCCAGCGGCGCGCCGTCGTCGTCATCGCGGGCCGGCAAATCCAAGACCAAGTCGCGGGACCTGCAGCGGCAGCGGCAGCTTCAGTACAACGAGGAGCATCCTACGATCCCGTTCGACCCGGAGGACCGCATCCTGCTCGTTGGGGAGGGCGACCTGAGCTTCGCGGCCTCGATCATCGCGCACCACCGCTGCAGGCACGTCACCGCGACGGTGCTGGAGAAGGACCGCGCGGAGCTGGTCGCCAAGTATCCCGCGGCCGAAGCAAACATTGCCCACATCGAGGGCAGGGAGCCGGAAAAGAACGGGAGTGTGGGGGGCGAGGGCGCGGTGGAGAGCGTTCGAGATGATGCGACAGCAGAGCTTGTCGCGCAAGACGGCCACAGTGGCAACCTCGACAACCAATCTCCACCCCGTGCGGCCGGCATTCGCATCGGCGACACCGGCGCCCTCCCCGCTGCCGAAGACTCGAGCGACAGCGACGCCGACTACGACGCCCAGGGCAACCACCGCCCGCGAAGCACCAAGACCAACCGCGTCCTCTACAACGTCGACGCCACCAAGCTCCCTCCCGCGCTCAACAGGCGGCCCCTCTTCGACCGCGTCATCTTCAACTTCCCCCACGTCGGCGGCAAGTCAACCGACGTCAACCGGCAGGTCCGGTACAACCAGGAGCTCCTCGTGTCCTTTTTCCGGCGGGCCGTCGGCGGCGGGGCCGGCACCGTCCTCGCGCCCGGCGGCAGCATCGTCGTCACGCTCTTCGAGGGCGAGCCGTACACGCTGTGGAACGTGCGCGACCTCGCGCGCCACGTCGGCCTGGAGGCGCATGCGAGCTTCCGCTTCCGCGCGTCGGCGTATCCCGGGTACCGGCACGCGCGGACGCTGGGCGTCGTGCGGAGCAGGAACGGCGGCGCGTGGAGGGGCGAGGACCGCCCGGCGAGGAGCTACGTCTTCGTGAGGAAGGGCGAGCCGGTGAGGCAGCCGAGGGGCTTGGCGGAGGAGGGCAGGAAGGCGAAGAGGAAGAGGGGGAGCGATGACGAGGATGGGTCGAGCGGGGACGACGATTCGGACTGATGCGATGAAAATTAAATCCTTCTGAGTGGTATGGGGGATGTTGGGGTTCTTCTGGGTCTGGGCGTTTGGTGTCAATATGCTTGTGTATAGGCGTTCGCCGAATGGCATGAAATATCTTCTAAGCGATGCTGCGCGGCGGGCAGAAGAACACCACGGCTACGTGCGAGACTGCAGCTCGGTATAAGCATAACTGTACTGGCGCAGCCTCAGTCGACAAGATCGCGCAAGTGATCGTAAAGACTCAACAGCGTCATATCTGTTTTCAGGCTGCACAAGTAAGGTGCATCGTCCTGTCCATTCTTATTGCTCGACGTCGCGAGGCGGGCATCTAAACAGAACATATTGTAAACTGGTCGTGATCTTGTCGCGCCATCATCCCGTGAGATCGTGATTGGCATCCTAATTGGTCTGCCTTTGAGCTTCAATTAGACTGTGCGTATCCCTGCTCTACATTCTGCGCCCCTATTTTGCCCCGATTGTAGTCTCTCCCCAATAAATAAATAAACATGATGCGAAGTGATAAAGGAGAAGGTAAAGAAAAGAACGAACAAAGGGAAGAGAAAAGGCTAAAGCTTTGGCAAAACGACAACCCTCCTGATGATACACAGCTTAGATAGTGGCCGTAACCCGACCGCCTAAGGTCTGCCCCGGACTTCTCCATTCGTAGATGCCGCTCTCCTTTGCTGCTCTTCCTCTTCCTCCAATCGCTGCGCTTCTTCATTCTCCCGTTCCAACGCCATCTCTTGCTCCCGAAGCGCCTCTTGCTCCTTCACGAGCTCGAGGGCCGCATCCTCCTCCTGCCCTTGAGGCGGTGGTGAAGGCGGCGGCGGCGGCGGGCTCGGCGTACTCGTCCCGCCCATCTCATCCTCCTTGAGGCGCTTTACGTCTGGGCGGTCATCGGTCGCAGGCGTCACCACGTCTGTTAACTCCATGTCGCCATCCTCGTCACCTTCTGTCACATCTTCAAGTTTGCGCTTCCGGCTGCCGGGCGTATCGTCCACGTCCACATCGCTGAGGTCGCCGTCGGTCTCGCCGGTAGCAGCATCTACAGTCGCCTCCGCCTTTGACACTGTTCCATCCGCCCGCGGTGTGGATCCTTCTTGTTTCTTCTGAGCTTCGTATTTGTACACTGCTCGATCCAGAAACGTCTTGGCGAAATCCTTCATCTTGCGGGCTTGCTTCTCCGTGAGCTTGGCCGTGGGATCGGCAACGCGGTTATTCTTGTAGTCCGACGCCACGAGCTTCTTCGCGAGCTCTTTGCCCAATCGTTTCAAGTCGTCCTTGAGAAGCTTGTGTCGAAACTTGTCCAATACATATTTTATGTGCGGAAAAATCTTGCAAAAACGTCAGCGACAAGCTTAGGCCCATTCAGTGGTCGCCTGGCAAATGCAGCCTGGTCAAAGTAGAATATGTTCTTACAGTATTTTCATAAATCTTCATCTGCTTATCTTGCGACAAAGATCGCCAACGTTCGGATTGAGACTCTTTCAACGGTGCGCCAGCAGCCTGGTTCGGTGGCGGTGCCTGTGCTGCTGATTTAGGCGTTCCCTCTTTCGTCACTCGAGCGATGATGTTTTGGATCATCTGCTGCTCTTGCTGCGCCTTGGATGGCACCTTGGGTGTCTGGTCGGCGGACAGCGTCGGGCGTTGCCACGTTGTAGTGCCTTGCTTGTTGTAGTAATACATCTTGCCGCTGCTATCCTTTGCTGAGAACCAGCCGTGCGGAAGCGGACCACTGGCGCCGAAGCGCTGCCGCGACCCCCGGCCGCCACCGGGATGAAAATTGCTGTTGCGCTGCGGAATGTTACTTCGAGGGCCTTTGGGAGCGTTGATAGGCTGAGATGTCGGCTTTACTTGTGGCGTCTGGCCGGCATCCCCTTCCCTTGCTTGGCCTCTTCGATCTTCGTAAATGCTTTGCGTCTGCATTCCCGGCTCGACCTTTCGTCTCTGAATGCGATAGGCCAACTCCAGCCGGCTCCAATCGCCTAATAGCTTCTTCGATTTAGAGGCAACGTCATCATGCTCCGAGTGAGCCAGCTCCTTGACCGTCGCCTCGATCTTTGAGTCTTGGATTTTGTTTCTTGTCAGGCGAGGAAAGTTGTCCAGGATAGAGAGGATCTGCAAAACGACATTATGGTCCTTGATAAACGTGTTGAGGGTCGTCTTCAATATTTGGTAAGCGTGCATGCGCATCACGCTGTGAATCACGCGCTCATCGTCACACCTTTGAATGCGGTCAAGTAACTTGACGGCGATCCACTTTTCTTTGCACTGCATCAGTGTGGCCATGACCTTGCGAGAGTCCTCTTCGTCAAGCGGTCGCGCCTGGAGGCTGTCCACGTAGTCTTCGTCGTCCTCATCGGTGCGCTTCTTGCGTGGTTTCTTGGAAACGGTCGTGTCCCAGCCGTCGCCCAAATCGATGCCCAGCGCGTCGATGGTGGTGGGCGGCAGCTTCGTGGCGCGCTCCGTCTGGGTCTTGCCACCGATGAAGCCGACACAGTTGGGCTCGCCGCAATAGCACGGCTGCGGATCGGCGCCGTAGCGGTCGACATTGTAGTTGAAGACGAGCTCTTCACCAGCGCCGATGGTGCGCAGCGCAAAGATGCCCATCCTCAGCTTATCTCCAACCACCCACTTGTCGACGTAGCAGTTGGGCACGCAAGAATGATTACAGAAGCGCCCCAGGTTGCCCTTCCTTGTAGCATCGACAAACTCGCTTCTGTTGAGAGACATGAAGTAGAAATGCTTGATGCCCTCTCCGTCGTACTGTATCATGCGTCGTCGAAAGGTAGCCTCGTTGATGACTTCACCGATGTACTCGAATATAAAATCGTTGGCGGCCAGAGCAGAGTCGGCGCGGAGACCGTAACCCTTTTTCTCGGTCTTGATCACAGACACTTCGGCGTATTGCTTCAACTGAAATCGCTGGTTCTGACACCCACCGCCGCAGTTTCCGGCCGTCTCGCTACATTCCATTTTAGTCGCGCGGTTGATGCAGTCCGAGTCCTCGGTGCACGCCATGTTGACCCCATCTTCTAGAATATTCCCAGATTCGTCAGTACAAACAGTCTCGGAGGTGGGACGAGAAGTCTTACGCCATTCCTCTCGACAGTCGCAGTCCAACGCGTCGTTCTCGGTCGACCCCAGATGCTTCGAGCCATATAGACAGTCGGGAATCACCTGGAAGGTTTTACAAGCCTCGGAAGTCATATCAGGTAGGCTGTCGAACAATGGAGGCTCCCGTAGCGGCGCATTTCTTTGTGACGACTTGCGCGACAACCGCGGCCGGGCCGAGCTGGGCATTGTGGCGGCACCCTCGGTGCCGGGTTTGGTTCTTTCGTCGAGAGATGAGGCCGGAGAGCCCTCCAGCTTGATTCCCTTGGTGGCCTCCGTCACGGCGCCGGTTGCTACGTCAGGCTGCAAGGCCGCGGCGGCGCTGCCATTGGCCGTGCCCTCCAGCTTTATTTTCTGCATTTTGCCGTCGCATGCTCGTCAGTTCCTCATAACTGCATGCAAAGTAATGGCCAGTGAGACGCTCAGCACTCTGTGGGCGGTAGATATAGCCGACAAATTCGATCTAGATTCGGCGCTGGGGGCAGCCGAAGCGATAATGGCCGCTGCAAGTTTATACTGTTGAGAAGTCTCTAGGCGATCCAATCGCGGTGGTTTTATTTGGAGGCGAGGCCAAAAGCCCTTGCTACCAGATAGTGAGTACATATTGTTAGTGGATCAGCTCGTGAGGTACCAAGAAGTTGCTAGTCATTTAGCATGCGCTATACATATACAACACTACCATTTAGTACCTATCCACACACATCCATTATGTACAGTACATGCTAGTCAGGTCGCCTTGACGCACGCGCCATCGACCCCCAGGAAAGATCATGTACTGTACATACTAACTACATGCTACAGTACCATACAGTTAGGTAGAAGTAGGTACAGTATATTGCACGCTGCAGGCAATGATGCCTTCGACTCAGCCATCCCGAAGGAACTAAATACCACTCTTGCTCGGAATGTACTACGAGGCCGGCTTTGTGTGCTTAGAAGCACTGGATTCGATTAATGGCTAAAGCCAACATGCATGGGACGGCACTGACCCTAACAGAAGCCTCGTCTTCAGCTATGCACACATTTCATGTTCGACCACAACAGATCGTTTGTCGGATGATAGTTGAACTATCCTTTGCAGGTCTGTCATCTCGTTTGCACCCGCCTCCCTGTCTTGCTTCGCGTTTCACGGTGCTGGCATCCATCGTGTCACCCATTTTGCCCGTAGTAAGTCATAACATGCATGTCCCTGTCTGGTAGACGCAGCATACGACGATCGTGTGAACATCCCGCATGATGCAATTGCTTCTCGGTGTCACGATAATCATAACTATCTGAGTCATAAAGTAAAATGTGTATACTTGATGGGGACATACCGAAGACTCTAATAAAGGAAAGTTTAGGAATCATAACTCTTGAATTTTTTGATAGCCTCTTGTGTAGGGTACGTACCGTCTATTACGGCCGCCCACCTCGGTCCTCTTCATGGTAGGCAGCAAGCTCCCGCCGGCCCTCTGCATATGGTCCTGCACGCTACTGTACTGTACTGTATCTGACATGCAGGTTGACGATATCAGCTAGGATTCTTTTTCCATTCTTTTTAGGAGCGGCACTTTCTAAATCATGTAGTTGTGCGACATGACAGGGCCGTACCGACATATTTTTGGCCCTCACTTTAGTAGCGGTGGGCTGGCTGACTCGCCATCATTTGCGTCTGTTGTCGCTCTCCTATGCGACGTACAGTACATACATACTATGTACTGTAGGTCAGAAAATAAAAAAAAGTAAAGGCTGCGGGATAGGTCATAGTACGGGTTGCTGGCCAGCGCATCGTGCACGCTCCGAGTCAATTCTCGCCCCTAGCCTTTCGTGGTATAAAAGGGTGAAGCCGCCCAGATTAATCTGGTCGGGCCGCTGCGACAAAAATAACACAGCCAAAAAAGCAAGGCGCGACCCCGTCATCAGCGGCCGTGTCTGTCAATGGTCAAAGTCGCCCATGCTGACCAGGGGGCCAGCAGCTGCATGTCTCGTTCCTCCACTGACCACCCTGGTCACCTGTTCGAGATCTGCCACACCTCCTTTGCCTCCTCGCCTTGAGGAGCTCTCTGCTTCATCGCCCTACAAGCCATGGCTTTGGCCTTGTAAGCAGCAATCAATAGCATGAAAGACGCACATACTCTGGTACATCAATAGTCGTCAACCCGACAGAACTGGTGTGAGCACGAGGTGTCGTTCTCCATTAAGGATACGACGCTCAGCAGCTCCGCCGATCAAGGCAACCATGTCACGCGGGCTTGCCAGCCTGCCTGTCAATATTGATCTCATTGCTGATTCTCTGCGAGAACTAAGATGGTTCGCCTAGTCCATGACTCGCTCACGGCCGGGCGAGGCTCTTGTTCCATAGCCTCGACCTGGACGTCGCTGCAGAGCAACAATCCGTCTGGAGAGGTAGCCAGCATGCGCAAGGTCACCGTCGCACAGTTCCTTAGGTGGCTCAAGGTTAAAAAGGAAGACATGTGCTGCGACAATAGTAAGCCGATGTAGCGGCGAGGAGTGCTTTGGTGACTTCAGATGCAACGGTTCGGTGTCGATTCCATGGAGATGTGAGATTCCATTTGCGAAAGTTAGTCTCTGACATCGAGCGGGTCGGCTAGTTTCGAAGCACCGTGGCAGCACGCACACACACACCTACAGGATAGTGCTGTATCGTATTGCTGTCCATCGACCCGTCATCTGCGGAGAGAAAAGCTAGGCTCCCTCCCTCCCTGTAGCGGCTGTTGCTTTACGATGTGATCGACTTCGATCGCCCTACTCACCGAATATTGTGATCCGACTGAAGGCTTTCGCCTTGCAACAGGACGCCAAAACGGAAAAGAAAATGAACAGCAGAGTCGGGGAAGAACCCGCCCTCGTTAGCTCTGGCCAATGTAGCTGCACCTATCTCGTCAGCCCTGGCAAATGCGAATAGCACAGTCGAATCCCAAAGAATCAAAGTCATTGCACATTGCGCCAGTTCACATGAGTGGCTGAGGTCGCCTGTATTGAGGCACAAGTCTCACCTTGCAAGCAGAGAAGGGTCCATCTGCGTACCGCCGACGCGTACGACAGCGTGCGCCGTGCACTGCACAGAGAGCCATATTGGAATGGCTCACACCAGGGACCCGAAGAGCAACTGACACAGTCTGGCAGACGCATCCTTTTTTCTTTTCGGCTGGTCGCCTCAGCCTCCACTAAAAAGGCACTAGACGTTCAGCTGATCCGGTTCGATGCAGCAATGAATCGTTCTTGGCGAGCGCCTACGTGACCATGGATAGAAAAGCCTAGAAGCCCAAACCCCCAAGTTCACTAATAATTGCTGCCACAGCACGACACCCATGTTTCGTGTGAGTACGTGCCGACCAACCACCGGGAAGTGGCCCGATGCCGCCCGCTTGAGGGTGGGAGGGTCGGCACTGTGCGTGTGGCAAAACAAAGGATGGGGGCCGGCAGGTGTTTCTGCACGCTGCCATCATGTGCCCTTGTTTTGAGGGCTTGAGTATGCGTTTGGCGGGTCAAGGGACCGAAATCCGTAGGAACACACGGTATATCATGAGTGTGCTAGCTCTTTGCTATGAAGCGGCCAGCACAAGGCCAGAACATGGGGCCGGCATGACGGCTAGTAAGAACAAAAAGAAAGAATGGTCAGAGGGCAACTAGGATAAGAGTGAGAGATGGGGGAAAAGGTCAAGAGGTACTGTAGGTCGTGCACAACAGCGTACCCTATCAACTTTGCCTGACAAATGCTAATAGCCGGGCGCCCGTTCATCTCTGACACCTTTCCTCTTAGCTGCGACTGCTGACGTTTTGGTCGGGTCCAGGCTTCTGCGGTCTCTTGCATGTGTCTTGGATCCTCTCTCACAACCTTTCGCTGTCTGTTTCGATCTCTGCAGTACGTACAAAGCCGGCGCTATCGACAACGACTCGGTGACTAGTCAGTCCGTGTCATCCATCTCTGCTAAGTCGTGTCGGGGTCCTGCGTACTATTCGTGTGGAAACAGCCCGGTCGCGGCCTGTTGGAGCATCATCTCGCGGCCACCAAGCGCGGCCAAGTCAGGTTCCATACAATACTCTTCCCGTTTTTTCCCCCCCTTCTTCCCTGGAACTCGCCGATGGAACTGCCATTCTGAAATATTCGCTGAGCTGACCGCCAAGTCGACTTTTGGATTTGTTATTGGTTTTTCCGGCGACTTTGTCAGATCTAAAAATTGACTGTCCAGCTCGTTTCACTCTTACACTCGCAACGTCAGCAATCAAGAAGTCGGTCTGCAAGAGCGCGAGGCATGCCCTGTATTGCTTAACAAGCCCAGGAAATCTCATAGAGAACAGAAGCAATTACTGAGAAAGGGGAGAAAAGTACTCGGCTAGTTGTCGTTGGGGGATGCGCGAGATTGGTCGCCCGTCGTCCCAGCAGATCTGTCTTGTCTCGACCAGGCAGCCGGCACAACTCTGACTCGGGTCACGGCAGCTGGCAATATCATCAGCCCAGCAAAGCAATAATAACCGCCCCCCAAAGAAGAACTGCTGACACTGCCTGTCCAATTGCATACTTACCTCGAGCCGCATCCTACTTGAAGTCATTATTCTCCTCCACGGCGCGACCGTCGTCGTTCCTTATCCCAAAGCGTCTGCGGTTCTACGCCGACCCCTCAAGAGCCGACCGAGACTTTCCTTTCTGTTGCAAAAAGTTTTGTCACGATACCAAATGTTGGCGCTTGATACAACCACGACATCTGGCTATCTCGACGAGGCTGCGAGGATACTCCGTCCACGAACCGATTAATGGACACCCAACGTCAGATGGAGGTCCCATTTACGAACGAGGAACACGTATGTGATGTATTAATCTCATCTCATCGGAAAGGAACCTGAAAACAGCTGACGATTTTTCGTGGCATAGAGATTTGTTCTCGCCGAAATGATCAAGACTAGCTCAATTGACGTACATCAGCTCGAGAGTTTCGTCAGAAGCCAAGGTATCGATCCAAACTGGATGAGAATGCAGATACCGCTCGGTACGCCATAGTCACAGACGACTGTACACCGCCCCAGCTAATAATGTTGTTGCTAGGACGCAACATTAACGAATGCATGGCCGCCATCTCATTACTATCCAACGCACACCCTACCCGAGAAAGACATTCCTCCGGCGGCAGCAGCTACAGCGAGTACCGCCACTCGGTCGCACAGGGTATCAACTCGCCGCCGACTCTCCAACCCTCAATATATCCGCCGCATCCTCCCTCCTATCCCGGACACGCGCCTGTGTTGACACGCCCGGCGCCGAACGGATCCATGCCTGGCCCGATATTGACTAGACCGGCCATCTCCGGCCCATCCAATAGCGAACACGCACCACGCAGCTTGAACTCTCTGTTGACGACACCTGAGCCCGCGCGACCAAGCCCTGCCCCTCGGAAGCGAGGCCGTCCTTCTAGAGCGGACAGGGCGAAACGGGAACTGCGACCACTTCTGCCGCAACACTTATTGCCTAGACCTTCTCCTGAGCTCTCACGACCGCAAAATTTGTCACATTCGCAATCACAATTTTATCCGCAGCAGTCATCGACCATGAATGCTCCTTATGCGCCGCAACCGCAACATCCCTCGGCGGCTTATGGACGACGACAATCGTGCCCGGCCGACACGGCACCCGCGGAAGCTGCAGAAACCAGCAGGAAGAGGCGGCGAGAAGACACACCAGAGAGGCTGCCTTCTGTCGGCAACATCATGGCACTTTCGACGCCGCGAAGGAATGAGGATTAGCACCGTTGGCTACCGGCTGTTCCGAGTTGTGATTGCTCCGCTCTTTTCATCTCTTTTGTACTTTTCTACCATTTGTATGATTTGATGGATGCATGACTTGGCGTCATCGATTTCTCTAATGGCATTGGGTGGCGCATTTGACTTTCTCGAGATACATCTCTCTGTCTCTTGTTGTTTTGGGCGATCTTCTAGCAGGTTGCCGTCGTGTTTGGTGGGAGTATGGCGCTGTAGAGGTGCACACTAATTGAGCTTGGTTACCAAAAAGCATCTTGCCTTGGCCGTGCAGTGCAAAGCCGGGATTATGAAGCTGCCAATTGCCGGTCCCCACGGGAACCAGTAAATTATGTACAATGCGACTGTAGCGACGCAGACATCGTAACTTGGACATGTGTCCAGTGTTGGAAAATGCACTGTGATTTGGTACTTACAGCCCCTTCCCCTCCCAAAGAACAAGAGATCATTATACTTTCACACTCAAGACAACTGTCAAAGAGAAAAACTCCCAATATGTCCATACTATGGTAAGCAAAGAGATAGTAGGTAAATATGTGTACATTCCCTTCTTCGTCCCTGGTGCTGTTTTTCCTAGCTCATATTCTTACAGCGCCTTGACAATCTTCTCCAGAGCCTCGAGCAGAATGTCGCAATGATGCTCCTGGAGTGTCAACATGGGGCGTAATCGGACGGCGGTGGCGCCGGAACCACCAATGTTGACGCCAAACTCCTTCGCCTTTGCGAGGAAGTGGTCGCGCTTTGGGCTATCGAATGCGATGAATGTGCCTTGTCCTTTACCGCGTAGGTTCTTGAAGTGATCAGGATACTTGCCGGCAAGGTTCTCGATACCAGCAAAGAGATAGTCGCCAACGCGCGCAGTGTGGCGGACGAGGTCGAGGCGCTCAATCTCTTCAATGATGGCGCGGAAGATGAGGGCGCGGGCTGGGTCACCCATCCAGGTGTTGAACTGGCGATAGGCCTTGTTGGGCCGGAGCGCTTGGCTGGCATAGTAGTAGCCGGCAGTCTGAGCCTTCTTGGAGAAGGTGACCATGTCGGGCGGATCTTGAAGATTCCAGTGCTCGTGAGCCCAGAAGCGGCCGGTGGCACCGACGCCGGTCTGGACCTCATCGGCGATTAGCAAGACATTGTGCTTGCGGGTGAGGGCGCGCAGCTTCTGGAAGAATTCGGGGCTGGCGTGATTATCACCGCCCTCGGACTGGATAGGCTCAACCATAACGGCGGCCGGGGGAAGGTGCCAAGTGCGGATAAGATGTTCGACTTCGTCGAGTGAGGCCTGCTCAGCCTTGCGGTTCTCCTCGGCATGTTCGGCGAGCGGGTAGCGGAGCTGCGGGAAAGTAGCTTGGGGCCAGTCAAAGGCAGGAATATCGAGCTTGTGGATTGGCTTTGAGCGTGTGGTGGAGAGGGAGCCGAACAGGCGGCCATGGAAGGCGGTCTTGAACGAAAGGATGGAAAGCTGCGGAGCGCCGGGAGCCTGGTTGTTCATGGCGGAAGCGAGCTCCTCCTCGGTGAAGTCAACTTCTGGCCCGCCGCGCTCGAGCTGACGTCGGTAGATGAATGCGGCCTTGTAGGCAAGTTCATTGGCGTCGGAGCCAGCGAGCGCCGTGAAAACGTTGTTGAGACCTTTGGGAGAGACCTTGAGGATTCCAGTTCGGAGTATCTCGGCCCAGTCACTCGAAGGGAAATTTCCTAGAGCAGGACGATTGATAAGAGCATTGACCATTTGCGGGCTTGAGGCTGCCTTGGCTAGATGAGCGTTGTTGTAACCAACCGGAATAGAGGCAATCTGCGCATAGCTGGGCGACGAACGTGTCATGTTAGAGATGAGAGTCTCACGGCTTCTAGGCGTCATCAGGGAAGAATGGCTTACACATCGAGCAGCATATTGCCGTCTGGGTCGGCAATATAGTTTCCCACGCTCTTGGTGTAGTCTGAGAGAAAGTTGACGCTTCGTGTATCAAAGACTTGGTTGAGCTCGGAGATGGCCTTGGAGCCGCTCGGACCGGGGATTTTGGTCTTGACGGTAGGCGTCTCAGGCTCGTTGGGGAAGAAGCTCTTGGAGGAGGCAAGACGTAGGGTAGCTGGGGTCGCTGTACGCAGGACGACTGAGCGGGCACCGGCGACAGAGCGACGGCTCACGGCAGACCTGATGGCGGCGGCCATTGTGACTGTTTTTTTTTTTTTTTTGATTCTCCTGAAATACGTGTCTGAAGGTGAATGAAACCAGGTTAGCGATGAGAGTGATGTAACATGGGAGGAAATTGTTTCAAGAAGATCGGGTCGCGGCAACGCTAGAGGATGGATGGATGTTGTGGTAGTGGCAGGACATCAAACGGCGCGCCACTATCAGAACGGCATACCTGCTCACGACGATGAGTCTACCAGTGCCAGTGACTGGCTCGACTATCTCGAAAGATGGTCTAATGGATAAGCTTTTGGGTAAGGTTCACGTTGCAATTAATTAAGAAGAAGACAGCAACGGGAGGTTTTGTATCGTGACGGAAACCGAGTGGTAGTGGAGGAAGGAAATGTTGTGAGAAGGCGCGGCGACATGGGCCGGCACCTTGGCGGCGGTGGCGGGGGGTCGGAAATATTTATCTGGGGCCTCCCTCACCTCACCTCACGGTCCCCCGTAATAAATTACCCATGAATGCAGACGATGCCCATGTAATAATAGTCTACCCTAATACAGGATAGGATAGTAATAGATAGTCCTGCGCCGTGGGTGGTCTCAATGCAACGGAATCCAGCGGCTCATCTACCGCTCAGGTGTGTGTGGGGGTGGCGGGGGATGAGGCGACCAGTACAAACGTACGCCTCGGTTTGCACGAAGCTGCAATTGCTGGTGAGTGGTGATGTTCTGAGGGAGCCGTGTCGGAGGCCTTATAAGACGCTACTACTCCTTGTTAACGATCCTTTGCCTACATAAACTTTCAATCCTAATGGTAGATACGTTTCTTGGTTGGTTTGAATCATCAAGATTGTAAATTTACTACAGCTACCAAGCAACGGAGCTCTAATGTGGATCTTTGGAGAACACCGAACCCCGCAGGAACTCGCAGATGGTTAGAGACAGCACCTACTAACATATTTACATATGTACTGTACCAAGTATCATCGCTCGCAGCATCGTGCACGCTGACCCAGGGGTGGGCCTTATTACTTTGGGGCAAAGGTGGGAAAACGCTCCGTCGTGGTGGTCTATGACCACTGTGACTACCTACTAGTATAGTACCTTGTACCATCCTGGTAGTACCTGTAGCTGATGGTCTACGCCGAGACGCCCTCTGGCTTGGTTTCGATTTGGGAAGCCGTTGATACGTTGAGGAAAGAAGCATAAAAGAACAGCATTCAAGTTGCACTGGACGAAAACAAAAATATGACCATCATTGTTTCTTTTGTTTTCGGTAATGCATATAAACTTGGCAGTGTTCATATTCTGAGAGCAAAACATGAATAGAGAGATACTGACTACTAAATGCAATACACTTCTCAACCTAGCCGGCATCGCAGTAGTCGAACCACTATTCCGATAGATTCCACTTCCGAATTTCTACTCCGATATGAGATCTAGGTCACGCGCTGTTCAAAGGACGTAACGACTCTTTCGATTTCGTTTAATATCCATCAGCCCACAAGTCTCGTAACTTAGGAGCCATCTGTTCTTATTCTAGCGGAGTTTTCGATTTACTGCAAGGATGCGATTGAATGGTTACTTTTTCCGTGTTCAATTTAATATTCAGATGCCCGCCATGCAATGCTAAAACACCGAGAAACTATACTTCGGCTCAACGCCATGTTCACCTGGCTCGTTCGTTAGAACAACTCTCTCTAGCTCTGCTCCTCTTCCTTCTCTCGCATATGTTTCACAAACGTCTTCTTGTGAATCATGCCTGCATACCGGCCCTCCTTAGTTGCACATATATATCGCAGACCAAGCTTTGCAAAGCACTCGTACACAAGGTCCGTGGGCGAGCGTAGATCGAGCGCCACTGGTGCCTGCACTCAAGTCAGCAACTCCCATGCGTCAGTCACAATCTCCAGAGCCCGGAGCTTACCGGGTCAATGTAGGGCGTAAAGTCGGTCGGGTCCGGTACGTCATCCTCCTCCTCGTCCAGACTGACAACTCGATCCATCAGACACAAGCTACTTGCTTCGTCGTCCAGCTGATCGAGAGCGAACTCCAAGTCCGGCGCCGGAATCAAGCCTACCAAAATGTCATGACGAAGTATCGGCAATCCCCCGTCTAGTTCTCCGGCCCTGTGTAGAATCTCCAGCTTTGCCCTGAGCTTCGTCGCCGCTACTACAGGCGAACTAGTGATATCGATGACCCTCTCTCGTCGAAATCGTGTCATGATATCGGCCAAGTCGCCTGTGAACAGAGGCTTGTGCTTGTTATCCAGAAATGGATAGGCATTCATCGAAGTGAGAAGATCCTGTCCGCAATTAGTCACGTTTTTCATCTGACCGGCCATTTTCGAATCAAATCAATGTTTCACATACATAGATGCTGTTCGGTTCCATGGCGTCGGCTGTCCATTTGGCCACAAGAATGCTTAAAGAGAACGGCAGCACGTAGTCCAGACTGCCCGTCAGCTCGAACAAAATTACTGCCAATGTGACAGACAATCGTGTTACTCCGCACATCGTCGCACCTGCGGCTATAAGTCCGTAGACGCCAGGTTGGATACAAGTGCCATCGCCCACGGATGCGCAGTCGCCCCAGATTGGCCAATGTGGTGCTGCTAGGACAAGCCACTGGACCAAATGGCCTACCATGCGGCCGAGCAGACCGCCGACAACCATGGAAGGTATATAAATACCTGCCGGAACTTTTATGCCAAAGGTGATGACGGTCAGGAACCCTTTCACCAAAAAAGCTGCTAGCAGAGTCTTGAGTATATCTGGGATGTCATTTATTGAAGAGGGACAGAGTCCTAGCTCATCGCGATTGGCATCTTTGGACTCATCGCATGGTGACGCGAGATTCAGAAGCAGTTTTGCGACAGGAAGCTTGGTCAAGTCGTTCCAGTAGCTCATCAAGCCGGTGACTAGAGCGACTATGAACACTTCAAACATGGGATACATCTGAATGACCTTGATGCGCCGGAATGTGCGGGCCCAGTGCTTGGAAGCCTTGATAAACAGTGCTCCGAGTGCACCGCCGAGAATGCCAACGAGAATGAAGCTCCCGAGCTCGAAGAATTCCCAATCGACAAGATAGCGGACCTGAAACATGACGATCTTGTGTGTGCCATATGGATTGAGGAATTTAAGGGAGAGTGCCGCAACGATACAGCAGAAAAACGTTCGGAACAGGGTCTTGGCCGGGAAAAAGTACGATACCTCCTCGAGTCCAAACAACACCCCCCCAAGGGGAGCACCAAAGGCAACAGCGACACCGGCGGCGGCGGCAGCTGAGAGAACCTCGCGCCTCTTGGCGTCATTGCGATCGTACTTGGCAAAAAGGCGACAAGCAATGTTACCCACACAGGCCGCCATGTGGACAAAGGGGCCCTCCTTCCCAAGGCTCAAGCCCGAAGAGACGGAGAGAACCAGGGCAATCATTTTGATGATGAGGGTCTTTAAACCAAGGAAACCGTGCAAGACAAACCCGCTTAGAATGACACGCACCTCTGCGACACCGCTACCCGCGGCGGCATAGTATATCATGGGCGGTTTCGGTTCGGGTACGTCCTCGTCCGGAGCCGGACCCGAGTCATCGTCTGCTTGGCTATCTCCCAGAGAGAACAAAGGCCGTTGTGCGGCAAGGTTCTCGTCCAGAGTGGTCAGCTGGTAAGAAGACGCAACAACAGTCTTTGTCCAGAGAGCGATCCAACACGACGAAGTAGCTAGAGCAACCACAAAGAAGAGGTAGACGAAAAAGTCGATCCATTGAGCTTCAAATGAGCGTATGTGAAATGCCTGCGACCAGCTTCTCCAGTCCTCGCAGACACCCTTCGGACAGCATTTCTGTCGCTGCGTCAGCTATCATGTGCCAAATGCTGCCCGTAGACGAGATCACCTTTTCATTCAAATACCACGCTCTGGCGCAGTAACCGTCCTTGAAGTCAAAGACTGCGGACTCTGTGACATCAACAGTATATGCAATCAGCGCAATGATGACTCCGCACAAGGCACTAAGAAACCAGCCCTGCGCACCATCGAGAGCATTGAGCACGCGACCACGAAAGTCCTTGCGGCTTCGAAGGGCTTTGACGCGATGGGAATCTGCAATTGTATCATGAACCCAATCCGTGCTGGTGAACTGATCGTACCAGACACGTTCTTCAGGAAGCAGTGAACCCTTGGACTCGGCCAGGTTGCTTCTGCTTTCACCTAGCGCAGAGATGAGACGTTGACTCCATGAAGTCTGTCGGCTATGGTGTCGGCTATGGTGTTTCGCTCCTAAGCTTCCTGTGGAAGATGCTTGGTTAGCCAAGTCCCGTACCCGAGGGGTGCCACGAAATGCGGACCAGAATAGCTCTGATGCCTGGATAGTCTAGCAGAGGGTCTAATAGAGCGGCCGTCATTATCTCGCCGCCCATGATGTCTAGAGCTGCTCAACAATGGAGAGGCCTCGCTCAGCTCGCCAGTTGATCGCTGCCGTCTGTTGAATGGACTGCGAAAGGCTCGCGGCGATGCCGGTTCCTGATTAGTGCTATTACTGTCGGCTTGATGGTGATCCATTTCGCACACTACGTGATGATGCTGTTAGAATATAAACTCGGTCTATATTATTCCGCTGGAGCCCCACGTTATTTGATCGGGTCGAGGCAAAATTTAAAGGCCGCATCAAGTCCACTGGCGGGCGATGGAAAAACCGCTGCGTAGAAGGGGAGCGGGGGCGGGTTGGTCGAGGACCCGGACCAACAGCCTGTGCGGACGTTGAGAGATAGAGGAACAAGATTGGTGCACCGCCAGGTGAAAGTCTATAACTCAATTGATTCGAAGGTAAAGAACAGTCGCTTGCGTTTTTGCAGGGTCTACTGGCGAGATACTAGGCCGTGATCGCGTCGCACATCTTGGTTGAACGTTTCAGCGGATAGGATCCTGTTGTTGGCTTGGGGTTTCGTGGTGCAGCCGCGCGCTGGCCCCTTGTGCAGGGAACTCGAACCAGACTGCAGGTGAGATGACACAGCGGAACAGAGGCCTCTGAATGACCGAACGATTCGGCAGGTAGAAAGAAGTAGCAAGGGATGCGGTGGGCGAAGTGGATGCAGAAGGGTTGAGACGAGGCAAAAAACGATGGCGAAACGAGGTAATTTGTTAATTTTGGAAGCACGTCGCTCTATTGGTAAGCTCGAGGCACAACCAACCTTCACAAAAAGAAATGACAGCTCGCTCTGTGGGTCTGATTCATTCGTACCGAGCCTGGGATGGTCGATCAGTGGCAGCCTGGACCCAGACGTCTAGCAAATCGCGCCGGGCACATGCTTTCTACGACAGCAGTCTCGATGATCATAGCAAGGACCGTGATGTAAGCGTTCTGTGAGTACCGTACCGGGGGGCGCAAGACGATGGCGACTTCAGGCGGTCATGCATCGTCATCAGTACGGGGTGCCCCATTGGATCAGTCACGCGGCACGTCGTTTGGCAGCACGCGACATGCCCGCGGGTTAGTGGTCACTCGGCGCAGATTCAGGCCGCTATGGCATTGTCATGTTTCTACTACTCGTGCAGCGCCCCCACTTTTATCGCTATTGTTATAAAAAAAAACTTCCTCTTAGAAGTAGGTGCTCCCTAGCAAAACGGTCATATCACTAAAAGCATTATTTTTTTATATGTAATAACTACTTTCTTTATATAGCACTAGCTCTTTAACTAAGCCTAATCTAGTCTAAATTTCTAGTTTTCCTGGTCTTTTACTTCTTTTTTAATATTATAAATAATACTATATAAAGCTAGTTTATAATAGATATATTAAAAAGCTATAGGCCTAGTATAATACTGAGAAAAATATTATATAATAGATTATTAAATTATTAAGATAATCTAGTAATATATAATTATTATAGAATATAAATAATCTAATTAATTTAAAGAATAGTAAAAAACTAAGTAAGTATATAAAAAATAAAGATTTTAATAATTAGATAATTTAGATTTTTACTAATTTATATAAGTAATAGTTTTACTATTAAGAATAACTTCTTATTAGTACTTATTATATATTATAATAAATTAATTTTTTAAGTATTAAGCTTATTTATATTTATTAAATTTATTTTTTAAAAAATAAACTTTTTATAACTTAAATAAAGCTATTATTATACTATAATTAGTTTTATTTAATAAGTTATTTAAGACTTTAAGTAGTACTAATCTTTATAATATTTATATTAAATAGTACTATTAGTAACCTAATATAAATTACAAAAGAGTTATAAATATATAGAAAATAATTTATAATATAGTTAGAATCTTAAGCTTAGTAAAGAATAGAAAGGCTAACCTAAGTTATTTAAACTATAAAGCTATAATAGAACTAAAGATATTATTAAAACTTTCTTAACTTAAGCTAAAGCCTATCTTAAGGTTAATAATAACCTTAATATAGCTAAGAATAAAATTCTTTATATTAGAAACCTTTTAATAAAAAATATATTAATATAATAAGAGCTAATCTTTAAAAATTATATTAATAATAGGCTTATAGATTAGAACACTAAAACTAATAAGGCTTTTAAAGACTATAAAAAATTTAAATAACTTCTTAAAATACTTTTAAATAAATTCTATACTATAACTTATAAAGTAAAGCCTTTTAAATAAACTAGATCTATTTAATACTAAATATAATATATAACCTCTATAGCTAAAATCGTATTTTTAGTCGCTACGCCTATATAAGTAAGATAAAATTAATTTTAAAGTAAGGAATAGAAAGGTAAATTAAGCTTTAGATATAGTATAATACTAGACCGACCCTAGGATAAGGCGGTAGTAGGCGCGCAGCTAACTAGCGCCTAGTTAGGGGAAGCTTAACTATTAATATCGCCCTTTTCCTAATATAAGACCCTTAATACGCCTAACCTAGCACTAGGCCACTAACGCCCTAAAAACCTAATAGAAACCCTAATTAGAAAGATTTTATATTATATATATTATAATAAATATAATAAAGTATTATCCCTAATCTATGCTTTTATAGAGCACTTTCCCCCTTAGCCTACCCTTAACCTAACCCTAATCCCCTCTTATACTTATAAAGGAAGTAATTATATTATAATATAAAAATAGTCTTAGTCTTTAACTAAGCCTTAATAACTTAATTCCTAAGCATATAACCTAATCTTAGTATTATTAGAATGCTCTAGTTCTAAGCTATTTAATAGTATATAATTTACCTAATTTAGGCTAGCGGTTCCTAAGTTATCGCAGAGTGTTAAGGTAGTATACATAGGGAAGCTATATAGGCCTCCCTAGCCTCCTTAGTAGCCACCCTAGCTTATATATAATAGGCTATATAATATAAAAAGTAAGGAAAAGTAGATTAGCTACTTAAATATATAAAGAATAGCTATTTCCCCTTACTATAGTAATAATTATTAAGTATTCTTCCTTCTTATATCTATATTTCTTACTTACTTAATTCTCTTAATTCCCTTAACTCTCTTAACTTCTTACCTTTAACCTTCCTCCCTCTATAGTAGTGTTATAAACGAGAATGAAGGAGGCGGCCTGCAGCGGCGGCCCGACCCCGATGACATAAGTGATTCAGAGCAACATAAGTGGAAGTCACGTGACTGCTTAGTAAGATCAGTTGGATCTATGCGCTTAGCACTAAGCACACTAAGCCACATAGAGCAGCAAGGATCACTAAGAGAACAGTAGAGAGCTAGATAAGTATATAAGGAATAGGAATTCTAGTAGTTAGACAGTCTAGATCTCTACTAATCAATCTAAGCAATAGTTTTACTATTAGGAATAACTTCCTAATAGTACTTACTACGTGCTACGATAAACCAACTCTCTAAGTATTAAGCCTGCTTATATTTGCCTAACTCACTTCCTAAGAAATAGACCCTTCTATGACTTAGAATAAGCCACTATTACATTTTAATTAGTCCTATTTAGTGAGTTACTTAAAACCTTAAGCAGCACTAACCTTCACGATGTCTACTATAAACGGCAACACCACCACCCTAGCCTAAGTTATTACGGCGTAAGCTAAAACCATTAAGGAAATAAAATAATAGATAGAACATCTTATAAAGCAGCTAGAGGAACTTAAAACTAATAAGGGAAAGAATAACCATAGCCGACCTAAGTTCCCCAAACTAGAGAGCTATGATGGAACTAAAGGCGACATTAGGACCTTCTTAACCTAAGCTAAAGCCTACCTTAAGGTTAATGACAGCCTTAACACGGCTAAGAATTAAATTCTTTGCATTAGAAACCTTCTAATAGGCAAGGCATTGGAATGGTGGGAGCTAACCCTTAGAGACTATCTCGATAATAGTCCCGCAGATCGGAAAACTAAAACCAATAAAGCTTTTAAGGACTACGAAAAATTTAAATAACTCCTTAAAAATACCTTTGGCGACCTAGACGAATTGCGTACCGCGACTCGCAAACTCAAGTCACTTAAATAAACTAGATCCGCTTAGCACTACGCACGAGAATTCTAGCGGATCGCTACTAAACTTAAATGGGATGATGATAGCTAAATAGAACTGTTCTATGATGGACTATGTGAAGATGTAAAAGATGAAATCTCGAAGCAGGATCGACCTAGAACTATTGAGGCATTCATCGCAAACGCTATTAAAATCGACAATCGGAACTATGCCTGACGACTTAAACGCGGTGGAAAACAAAATAGGTTTTATGGGTTTAAGCGTAATCAACCTAACATTAGTAAACAATGAGGAGGATCTACGGCGTATAGAACTCACCTAGGACCTATGGAACTTGACGCTACTTATAAAGAAAAGGGAAAGTGCTATAACTATAGAAAAGCAGGGCACTTTACAAACAAATACCGAAGCCCTAAGAAACAATAGAAGCCTGTACCTAAAGGACGGAAACTTTAAGCCACTAATAGAGACGAACTACTAATTAGAAACATTAGCATGACTAATAGTGAAGACTACTTCTCTAAACCGGAAAGAAATTACTTCTTAGAGGAAGAATTAGACACGGTCTATGTTAAGAACGAAGACTAGGAATATGGAACTTAACCACTAGAAATCGGATCGATCGACTTATCTAACGCTTATAATCACGTTCTACTCCTATAAGGACCTAAGCTACTAGAACGTCGTCTAGTTAGTACACTATTAACTGGCAAAGGGGACCTAGAACCTATTGGAGTCACGATCAGGGGAACAGACATCATAGACCCTTGCGCTTTAATTATAAGACTGTGCGAAGTAGAAGCACACCCTAATCCGCGACTACGACTCCTTAGCGCATAACACCTAGCACTTAGCACCTAACATCGAGACTACGCTAGGATTTTATAGGCTTTATGCTTATACGACAACTGTAGACGACACCTATAGAAGAAATTAGAATATAGGTGGTTTCTAAAGTTTACACTAGAATAGGGATTCGGCCTATTCCTGGAAACAGATCTACGACACTGGACAATCTAGAAACGCAATGAGAACGAACTCGTACTATAGAAGTCTAAAAACAAATGTTATACCGAGGATGACAACGCATACACTATCCGAGCTATGACCTCACGATATAAGGACGGTAGAAACAGTGTTATAGTAAGCAATCCGCTTAGCCTGGATTCGATCGGTATAATAGGCAGGCGATCTAGACGCCGCCCACGCTCCTATGCTCTAAAGGAACCGAGCATTTTTCAAACACTACGAGAGGTGAATCAACAGTTAGGAAAAGGCAGCCGTTAGAGCAACTAAGGCCTTTCTCTCGATAGAGATCTAATCGGTCTCTATGTACCGTAAATGTCGGCGGACACGAACACCTTATCATCGCTATCACAATAGCAGGAAAAGAAACCTAGGCAATGATAGACAGTGGAGCATAAGGAAACTACATCTCGCTAAATCTTGTTAATAGATTTAAATTGCACTAGAAAGATAAAGACGAGCCCTACCGACTTACGACTATAGAAGGAGGCGTAGTAAAGTATGGCTAAGGATAAGTGGAAATAGAGGTTGCGCAGCTTCCTATCCATATATAAGGCACGAAACACTACGTTACATTAGACATCATAGTGATCTTAAGACACGACATAATATTAGGGATACCTTAGTTGCGGGCGAGCAATCCTAGAGTCAACTAGAGAATAGGCCAACTTCAGTAGGATACACTAAGATACGATTACGATAATAAGAGCGGCCTAAAGAAGAAGGCACCTTAATCGAATTATGACAGGCCTCTAGGAATATATATGATCGCTAGAGAGCCTAAAGCTAATATAACGGAGATTCCTAAGGAATACTTAAAGTACAGTAAGCTGTTTAGCAGAGAGCTAGAAACAGGACTACTAGAGCATACACGCTAGGACCACGAGATCAAACTCTAGCCCGGTAAGGAACCCAAGTTCTATAAGACATATCCTTAGAACCCTAAGCAGGAGAAAGCACTTAAGGAGTATCTAAAGGAAAACCTACGAAAGGGATACATTAGACTATCTAAATCACTAGCAGGATACCTAATCCTGTGGGTTTAAAAGAAAAACGGAGAATTACGACTATGCGTCGATTATCGATAACTGAACGAGATCACAATCAAAAATCGATACCCGTTACCACTAATAGTAGAAATTAGGGACAAACTAGGAAAAGCTAGTTAGTTCACCACCCTCGACCTTAAAGGGGCTTATAACCTTATTCGCATTGCGAAAGGTCACGAGTGGAAAACCGCTGTCTAAACTATAAAAGGACATTACGAATATTTAGTGATGCCCTTTGGACTTATAAATGCACTAGCCACGTTTTAAACCATAATCGACAATGTCTTATGAAGATAACTAGATAAATTCGTTGTTGTCTACCTCGATGATATCCTTATCTACTCTAACACACTTGAGGAACATAAGAAACACGTACACGAGGTACTATAAGTACTATAGGACAATAAGCTATTAGTCGAATTAAAGAAGTGCAGATTCTATTAGTAGAAAGTTGAATTTTTGGGATTTAAAATCCAACCTGGAAAAATAAGCATAAGCCAATTGAAGATATAGGTAATTAAAGAATGGCCAACACTAAAGACACTTAAAGAAGTTAGAGGATTTTTAGGATTCGCGAACTTTTACTAGCGCTTTATACGCGACTACGGTAAAATTACGATACCACTTATAAACCTTATAAAGAAAGATCGAGACTTCTCCTAGACTAATATAGAAGAATAAGCATTCTAGGAACTTAAGAGCAAAATTTTAGAAGAACCAGTCCTGCTTATAGCAGACCTAGATAAACCATTCGAAGTTAAAACAGATGCCTTAGACTTTGCTCTAGGCGGACAACTAGGACAACGAGATAAAGAAGGACGACTTCATCTAGTCGCTTTTCTCTCTAAGAAACTTTATAGACTAGAATTAAATTATGGCATTCACGATAAAGAACTTATAGCAATCATCAAAGCATTTAAGGAATAGAAACACTACCTTAAAGGAGCAAACCATAAGGTCAAAGTATTTATAGACCATAAGAACCTAACCTCATTTACAACTATAAAGGATTTAAATAAACGTTAAATTAGATAGTACGAAACCCTTACGGATTATAATTTCGAAATCATATATAGAAAAGGATCTAAAAATAGAAGAGTAGACGCGCTTAGCCGAAGAGAGGACTTAAAATTAGAAGAACTAGTAGATAACGCACCACTATTACGCACTAACAAGGATAGGAACCTTGTATTAGGCACCTGAGAAATCAATGCAACCTAGTAAGCTACGCTAGATAATACATAGATGCGACGAATTGCATCAAGCGTTAAGAACGACGAATACCTAAACAATTAGGAAACGAACCTGTATGTTATAAAGAAAGGCGAGGCCTTCTTATACAACGAACGATAGTATGTTCCTAGTACACTTTAGAAACGACTCGTTAAAGAAATACATAAACACCCGTTACATAGACACTAGGGTGTAGGGAAGACAATCAATAGACTACGAAGATCGTATGACTTCCTAGAAAGCAGAAAAATTATGTAGGAAACGATCAAAGAATGCGATATATATAATAAAGCAAAATCAGGACGATATGCACCGTACGGCGAATTACAACCGATACCACCACCTAAAAGAGCATGGCAAACGGTAACGATGGACTTTATTATTAAACTACCGAAATCTAAAGAACTAATGACAGGAGTCAGCTACGATAGCATCCTGGTCATTGTCGATAAACTCACGAAATATGCTTACTACATTCCTTATATAGAATCCAGCAATACCAAGGACCTAGCATATATGGTTTTTAAGATAGTTATCGCTTAACACGGTTTACTAATAAAACTAATATTAGATCGCGATAAGTTATTTACGTCGAACTTCTAGAAAAGTCTTATAGAAATTATAAAAATCAAGTAGAATCTGTCCATAGCATTTCATCCATAAATAGATAGATAAACGGAAATCTTAAACTAAATTCTTAAATAATATCTACGAAGCTATGTCAACTATTAATAGAATGATTAGGTAGAATGGCTACCTTTGGCATAATGGGCTTATAATAGCTTAGAAAATAAGAACATAAAAATGTCACTATTTAGGGCAAACTATGGATTTAACCCTATAATTGAAACACACGCGGCACAAAATGTGCACGCACCAGCAGCTACAGCGCATATAGCAACCATTACGGACACGTAAAAACATTTATAGAAAGAATGGATTTTCCTATAGAACCGAATAAAGCATTACGCGGATAAAAAGAGATTGTTAGCGCTAATCCTAGAGGAGGGGCATAAAGTATACCTTATCCGTAAAAACATAAAGACAAAACGGCCTAGCAATAAACTCGACTAGAAGAAAATAGGACTATTTATTATTAAATAAAAACTATCAAACACTAACTATAAACTATCATTACTAGAAGGGATGAAAATATATCCTATATTCTATATTTTATTACTAGAGAAAGCACTAGATAGTGCTACGACCGCTATAAAAATCATAGTGGAAAACATAAATAAGTACGAAGTGGAAAGGATCCTTAAGGCACGAGGAAACATCAAAAATCGTCATTATCTCGTTAAGTAGAAAAACTACCCTAACTCCGAAAACACCTAGGAACCAATCAAAAACCTAACGAACTGCCTAGAACTGTTTAAACAGTTTCAACGCCAAACAAAGACTCATCCCACAAGGAATTAAAATCTAAAGCGACCATTAACCCTAAGGACTTATCTAAACTATCTAACGTAAGAGCTTCCTAACAAAGCATATAGGACTAAGTCTCTATATGCTCATCCAACTTTTTAGAAATATTGATCTCCTCTTATTAAGCCTGCGTAAGGGCGGAATACGCAGCAGCAGCAGCTGCGGCTAAACGACCCACTTCCTATCGTTTGCGTTAAGCGTCCTCGCGAAGTTTTAATTTTTGGGATTTAATGCGATCGAACTCCGCGGCCGAAAAATTTCTATCACACACTTTTTCATTCCAACGGACATAGGCGGAACACTTAGCATAACCCTTAAGTACAAAGTAGAGGAGACCCCTCTTACGATAAGGTGTACAACCCTCTATATTAAATAACTAATAGCTGATGGTTTTAATGCGGACGGCGAGATCTTTACGACGCTAAGTAGAAGAACGGTACGACTTTCCGACGCGTGCGTTAGACATAGCAAGGCATAGTAGAAAGAAATGATAAAGGAGGAAAAATTACCTACCTATAAACAGGGGCCCGCTCGATAGGCCTTAAGATAAGACCATAGAAGGAGGGGTATAATGTTATAAACGAGAATAAAGGAGGCGGCCTATAGCGGCGGCCCGACCCTGATGACATAAGTGATTCAGAGCAATACGAGTGGAAGTCACGTGACTGCTTAGTAAGATTAGTTGGATCTATGCGCTTAGCACTAAGCACACTAAGCCACATAGAGCAGCGAGGATCACTAAGAGAATAGTAGAGAGCTAGATAAGTATATAAGGAATAGGAATTCTAGTAGTTAGACAGTCTAGATCTCTACTGATCAATCTAAGCAATAGTTTTACTATTAGGAATAACTTCCTGACGGTACTTACTGCGTGCTATAATAAACCAACTCTCTAAGTATTGAGCCTGCTCATATTTGCCTAACTCACTTCCTAAGAAACAGACCCTTCTATGACTTAGAATAAGCCACCGTTACAAGTAGGTACTTCCTTATATACCTACACTACTATACTTCCCTACGTACCTTTAGTACTTCTATTAACTATTAAAGTTATACACCTTAATAGGTTATAAGCCTAGAGTTATTATAGTATCTAGGTATCCTTTTCGCCTCCTTTATTATAAGTTTTCGACTAATTTTAATAATTCCTTCTCTTATATAACCTTACGTTATATAACTAGGGTTATATAAGCTCTATATTTAACCTATATTACTCTAGACCTACTTTTAATAATATCCTAACCTTAAATCGTCTCCTAGAGACATTATAAAGACTTTTTAAGTTTTTCGGCCTATCCTTAACTATATCTTCTTCTATAGAAGTTATATATATATATAAAGCTCTCTCTTCTAACTAGTAGTAGAAGACCTATCTTTATAGGAAGCCTACCTTATATATATTCTTTTATTTAAAAAGGATATAAAGTTAAGAGGAAAATAAGGACTTTATTTTACCTTCTATTATATATTCTTCTATTAGAAAGGAATTCCCTTCTATATAGAGGACTATAGTTAATAAAAAGGCAAAGGAAAAAAGTGATTTCTTTCCTATTCCTTCTATATAGCTATAGAGACCTATATAGGTCTATATACTATATATCTTCTATTGTTCCTAGAAAAATCTAGGAAAATCAGAAAAATAGTAGAAGAAAAGGACAAACTTCCTATACTATCTAACTATCCTAATTGCCTATTATAGGCTATTAGAAAAAGAACCCTACTTAAAAAGGCAAGGTTAAAGAAACGATTAAAAGATTAAAAACCTATACTATAAGCAACTAATACTATACTTTTTATATGCGATATAGGGGCTATAACGCATATTATATCTAGGTTAGACCTACTTTCTAGTATTAGAAAGATTAATAGAAGAGTAAAGTAGGGCAATGCTTTATTACTATTAGTAAAATATAAAGAAAATCTACTATTTCGATTTCCTAATAAAAAGGAAGAATTTCTATTAAAAGACGTTCTATATATATCTTACCTAGGGGTAAATATACTAAGTTAGAGCAAATTAGACCTAGTAATAACCTATAAAGGCAACTATATTATACTCTATAATAAAGAGGGAACTAAGTTAGCTATAGGAAAGTAAATAAAAGGTCTATATCTAATAGGCTTAATAGTCCCTAGAAAGAAAATAAAAAAAGCTTATTATAGCTCGATTTTCTTCCTAGAAAAAGAATAAGATAATAAGCTATATAAGTAGCATCTACGCCTAGGCTATATTAGCTTAAAAGTCTTATTAAAAAGACTTAGGAAGTCTAAAATAGACTTTTCCTATATATAATTAGATAAAGAATCTATTCTTAGGTATAAAAATTATATAAAAGTAAAACTAACTAATAAAGTTAGTTAAAAATCTAATAGTTATTATAACTATTTAGATAAAGTGTCTATAGATATATAGGGACCTTTAAAGATACCTACTTATAATGGTTTTTAGTATTTTATTACCTTTATAGACTACTTTTCCTAATATATAACTATTTATTTACTTAGATATAAGTTAGAAACCTTAGAGAAATTTAAGGAATATAAAGCTAGTTATCACGGACTGGCCCTAGGCGCATATAAATAGGCGTTATAATTATTATTAATTACTATAGAGAGGAGGAGGAAGATAATAGGACTATATGTTAGAGTGCTAAAAGGCACTCCCTTATATCACATAACCTAGCCTAAGCTAGTCTATGCCGGACTAGCTTAGGTAAGCTCTAGAGCTAGCTAAAGGCTAACTCTATTATTTACCCCCTATGTATAGGTCACTATATAGTATAGGGTGTGTCTAGTATAAAATCGACACTATATATTTTTTTTATTATATAATAAGTAGGATATAGTGTTAAGTGTGTGCACTATACTACTTATATAGTATAGGTCTAGGTAAAAGTTTAATTAGGTTATATAATATTTATAATAGTATAAGGTGTATATACTATAATATTTATACTATACTAGAAAAATTTCTTACTATTGCCCTTTAGGGCCTATAATATAAAACTATAGTTTATAGGTAGCCTATATAAAATATATTTAATATATTTAATATTATTTAAGCTAGTCCTTATAATTCCTATAAAGACTAGGGAAAGAAAATATATAAAAGCCTTTTATAAAGGTATTAAATAATAGTAGTATTATATAAGGAGCGTATTATAATTATAGAATTATAAAAAGTAGTAATAATTAAATTATTAAAGAGAAAGGTGCTTATATTATATATTAAAGGATCTATTAGATCTTACTTACCTTATAGTTAGGCTATTTATATATAAAAATAAGGCCTACTATAATTTATTATTTTTTAAAGCTATTCTTAATCCTATAATATTTATAACTAACTATTTTATCTTTTTAATTTAATCTATAACGACTTAAAATATAAGCGAAAATTTAATAAAAAAGAATATTAACTAACCTAAATAATTCTATACTACCTCCTAGTAGAAATATAAATACTATAGCCTATATATATACTATACTAAAGTAGACTAAGGATAGTATCCTTATTAAGGGTAATTTAAGCGATCTATAATATAGTATTAATAATATTATATTATTTCCTTATATAGGCTATATTAAATACGCCTTTACCTTAGGCTAGCTAATTATGTTCTAGGCTATAGTAAAGCCTACGTGCCCTATGCTAAGCATAGTATTAAGTGCGATTAGGATATAATCCTAATTATAAAGGTTCCCTAATTACGCATAGCGCTAGAAGCTATATAGGATTATATCGCTATAGGCGGTTCTATTTTAGAGCTATTATATAAGAAAACTATAACTATGCCTAGTTATAAGGCTATTTTAACTATCTAGTATTAGAAACTTATATAAGAGTTTAATACTACTTTAGCTTTTACTATTAGCTAGCCCTAAATTAGTTAAGATATATTTACTAGTAAGAGTAATAGTAGTAGACCTATTACTACCTTTATTATTTTTAGTTTTAATTAAGGTAGCGTTTTAACTCTAAGCTATAGTAGTGCTAGTAGATTTAGTGCTAGAGCTATTAAGGCCTTTACTTATAAGTTAGGGTATAGTTATAGTCGTAGTCTAGATAAGAGTTTAGCCTAGGTTTTTAAGAGATTTATCCCTAATATAGTAAGGTTTTTAAGCGCAACTAGCTATTCTTAATTATTTTAAGTACTAATTAGAAAATAAGGATCTTTACCTATAGCTTATTCTTATTAGCGTCTACCTAATTCCTAGTTAGGTAATACTATTAGTTTATCTTTAGATACGCCTAGTACTAGCTTCTATAGTCCCTAAGTTAAAGAGCTTAGATTTTCTCTAGCTATATATATAGGCCTTTTTAATATTAGGTCGCCTATATCTACTTATATTATATAGCATACTATATATAAAGCTAAGCGCGCTAAGTGTAAGAGGTCTTATAAAACTTATAAGCGTCGCTATAAGGTAGCTAATACTAAATTAGCCGCCTAATAAGAGGCCTAGAAAATTACTAATATAGAGCTAGCCGCCTATAAGAAGATTATTTTAAAGGCTAAGTAGAGCTATACTAAAAAGTATATAGAGCTATAGGTAAAATTTAAGGTAGAGGTTATTATAGAGGCTTAAAAGCGTTCTATATTAGCTTTTAAGCGATTTACTAGCTAAGACGTATATACCTAGTAGCTCTTTACTAATATATATTATAATATATATACCTATAACACTACCTCTAGTAGTGTGCCTTTTATTAATTTATAGCCTATAGCTAGACTAGGATATATTTATAGCTATCTATCTTAATTAGGCCCTACGCCCTCTAGTAATTTAGCTAGGACCTAGGGTAGGGGCGTAGTGCGCCCTCTCTAGCCTATAGACATACTTAATACTTTAGAAGATTTTAATAAGTTTATAGCTATAGTAAAAGAGAAGTATAGTATTTATAATAATAATAATAATAGTATAGGCGCGCCTACTAGTAGTACTAGTCTATCCTAGTAATAGTTTTTTTTTTTTTATTATATACTTACTTAGCCTTCTTAGCTAGAAATAGAACTAAAGAAAAATAAAAAAGTTAGCTTTAGATTAATATAGGAATAGGAATTATAATTAAGAGATTAATAATTAGATAAGAATATATTAAATTTATAGTTTCCTAGTATAAAATTACTATTATTATAGACTATTATTATCTATAGCTAGGCCTTATTTAGTCTTAAAGTTAGCTAAGGCGCTTATATTATAAAGGGACTTAAGCGGCTCCTACGTTAGGTGTATATAGCCTTTCTATTTAATTAGGGCTTCTTTCTACCTACTATAACTATGCGTGTTTTAGACGCGTATAATTTCTAAAACCTACTATTCTTTATAAGTGCCTATAGCATCCTAGACTAAGATTAGGTCTAGTTTAGAATCTTATAAGATTTAGGATAGAAGTAGATCTATAGCCGCTAGTTTAATTAAGTTAATATAGAAAATATTATATATAGTTTTAGGGGTGTTAAGCTAGATAGTTAAAGGTAAAGGTGTTAAGAGGATAGTAAATTTTTAATATACTTAATTAAGCTTCTAATTTAGTCGATTTATAGTAATATAGTAGAGTAAGAGCTATACTTTATTGCTAGGTTAGAAATATATAGTAGCGCGTTGTTTAAGGTTTATTTTATCCTATTAATATTACTAGATAAAGGCATATACTACTTAGGCTTTTTTATAGCTATTGCGAATATATTAGAGAAAAGCTTTAGCCTAAGCTAAAGCAGAACTTTTCCTAGCTATAGTTAGGCTAGAGGAGGACTATTAAATTAGTTTAAGATAAAATCTATAGAAGAGTAAGTTTAGGCTTATGCCTATTATTAAGGAATTATAGTTATTAAGTAATAATTATATAGCTAGAAGATAATTAGGCTAATTAAATTAATCTATTATAATTAAGGTATATAGGATAGCCTAAACTTCCTAGTTAGCCTACTCTATACCTCTATCTATCTAGGGATAGTATAATATTAATAGTAATTATTTAATTCTAGCGTAGGCGTAAAGGCGACGCTAGAATTCACCTATCTAGTCTAACCCTTAATCGCTAATAATTTTATAAGGAAATCTATAAAATCGCTACTAGTATAATAGGAATTATTTTATATAAGCGTTAGCTAATATAGAGGTTATAGCTTTAAACTATATATATTTAGTTAAATAGTCTATAATTACTAATAGGTATTATAGGTCCTTATCTGTATAGGCTAGTAGATCTATTATAAAATTAATAGATATCTATTACTAATATTAATTAGGTACTAGTAGGGGTTATAGAAGTCCTTATTAGAGTTATCGCGATTTATAAGTAGTAAAATACTAGTAGTTATAGATAAATTATATAACTATATCTACTATACCTAGCTAGTAAGATAAATAATATAGTATTTAGAAGGTATTGTTTTATAATAGTAGCTTATTCTAAGTTATAGAAGGGTCTATTTCTTAGGAAGTAAGTTAGGCAAATATAAGCAGGCTTAATACTTAAAAAGTTAGTTTATTATAGTATATAGTAAGTACTATTAGGAAGTTATTCCTAATAGTAAAACTATTGCTTAGATTAATTAGTAGAGATCTAGACTACCTAGCTACTAGAATCTCTATCCCTTATATACTTATCTATCTCTTTACTATAATTTAGGATTACCTTACTTACTAGTGATTATAGTAAGCGGTGCTTACTATACTTATACGTGATCCCTATAAGCACGTTATATAACCCTTAGGGTCGCGTTGCTACTTATTATTTACTTAGCCGCTTCCTTAGGCCGCTTAGTAACACTACCTTTTTATTATTTATAATATAATACTCCTCCTCTATTAGTCTTATCCTTAAGACCTTATTATTTTTTATAGGTCCTACTTTTAATTTCTCCTTTTTATATTATTCTTTCTAATAGTATATCTAGGCGTATATAGAAACTATATAGTTATACTTCTTCTAGTTATAATATAACTTTAGAGTGTCTTTATCTTACTTAGTATATTAGACTTTATAGTACTAATTCTCTTAATAAGATTATACTTTATATACTATATTACTATAAATATATTTACTATACTATAGTTAGTAAATCTACTAGTTATTATTATAAGTACGCCCTTAAGGGCCGCCCTTATAATAGTGTATTTATTAGTTCTTCTTTAGAGCGCGCCTCTACTACTCTAGATAAGGTCGAAACCTAAGAGCGTTAGGCTAAGAGTGCTTTAGCTAAGGCTTAGGAAAAGGCTCTTTAGGCTTATTATAATACTATAGAAGCTTTAAGTTATCTTACTTATCTTTATAAATAAAAAGAGCTTCTTTATTCTAAGGAAAAAGAGCTTTTTAAATATAGTATAGTAGAATTAGATTAAGAGGATAGTTTAAAGGATTATTCTACCTCTAATTTACTTATCTTTAAATCTAAAGTAGTAGTAAATGTTTAGGAGGCTAGGGCCTTTAGTATAGTAGACTAGGGATAGATTTTATCTAGTAGAACTACTTAATTATTATTAGGTAGTTTTTAAGATTTCTAATTAGTTCCTATATGTTTTTTAAGTTTAGGTACCTTTTTTATTTAATAAGATAATAATAATTTTTAATATTTCCTTATGCCTTAATAATCCTTTCTACTTTATACTTATTTATGTTTTCTACTATAATTTTTATAGTGATTATAGCACTATCTAGTACTTTCTCTAGTAATAAAATATAGAATATAGGATATATCTTTATCTTTTCTAATAGTAATAGTTTATAGTTAGTATTTAATAGTTTTTATTTAATAATAAATAGTCTTATTTTCTTTTTATTAAGTTTATCGCTAGGTCGTTTTATTTTAATATTTTTATAAATAAGGTATACTTTATGCCCCTCCTCTAGGATTAGCGCTAATAATCTCTTTTTATCTATATAATGCTTTATTTAGTTCTATAGGAAAATCTATTCTTTTTATAAATATTTTTATATATTTATAATAG